>JBAMHX010000007.1:5547021-5557383 GCA_037177515.1 Pseudomugil tenellus | reverse complement strand
TTATTATTATTATTATTATTATTATTATTATTATTATTATTATTATTATTATTATTATTATTATTATTATTATTACCATTATTGTTGTTATTATTATTACGTTTGCATACAAATGAGAATAAAAATATCTACAGAAGTAATATACAGTATAAATTTCAATCAAGCAGTAACCACTACTTTCTAACATTTACTAATTTTACATGATGATGCAAAATAAACTAATAAAGTGATTCATAAAATATACAAGGAAGACATTTTATTACAAGAAAACAGATACATTTACTAAAAATCTGAATAAAAGTACTTTCTTTACATTGTGAATAAGAGATGGTTAACATTGTAACATTGTAAGTACAGACCTCTGTTCCTGGAAAGACAAATTCATGGATAGAGAAAGGCACACAAAACAAAGAAGAACAAAGACAAAAAATTGTTTAAGCTCTTGTCTTCTTTCTGAGTGTACACACACACACACGCACACACCTGTCAGAACAACAGCTGTCCTAGGAATCGATCTGGCACTCCTGGAGCGTGACAGGGATGACTTGCTTTTGTCTGTTTGTAAAAAGAACCTGTTGCCGTCTTAGTATTTGTGCATGTGCATGTGTGTATGCCTACTCATGTGGAAGCTTGCTTGCATGTCCTCCTGGTATTTGACTCTTGTTTAAGTCTGAAAATGTGAGTTATCCAACAAGACAACTGACAAAACCACAACAATGTTGGCAAAGAAACAAAGCGTGTGCGCGTGTTTCCCCTAACTGATGTGTTATTGGACAGCAGTGTGTATGAATTAAGCTTTTTCCAGAAACCTCAGTAGTGAGTGAAACACATTAGGTAAATACACATATAAGCACAAATAAAAAGTAACACAAAAGTGTACTCCATTACCTGCTGAGAATATTTAGTGGCTCTCCTGTGATGATCCTCAGCCTTTACTGAGCATGACACTGATCTGTTGATCAATATCGATCAAAATACTCAGATACATTTTTGGTTGAGCTAAAATATTATTTACTATGCTTAATATTGTACTTCCTACAACAGATGCACAATTAAGAATTGCATTGTCGGTTAAACTATATATCTTTTCACTGAAAGCTGGACATACTGATGCAGTGCAAGCCAACTGTCAAGGTTTGTGGAACATATGGACACAGACTGGTGAGGCAAATGGTAATATAGTGCAGGAATAAAGTTTAAATGATATAAAAAAAGACAATTAATGTATAAACAAGAAACAATATGGCAACATGACATGGCGTGAAAACAAAAAATAAAATATAAAAATAAAATATAAATGAAACAAAGTGTGTACATAGACATGCACAGATGAACTAATGGGGATCAGGTAAAGCAAATGAGCGGCTCAAACCAGGTGTACTAACGAACAGGAAGCAGAAAACAAAGCCGAATACAGATGAGGAAAAAAATTACAAAATTAAACAAGACAAATCTCAAATAGATTAGACTAGAAACATCCCAATCCAAACCCACAGACCATTACACAAAAATAATGAATACATTCAGTATTTTACATCTGCAAGGATAAAATTCCGAATATGCTGCAAAGGGCTACACATTTGGATTGAAGATTATCATTTTATAGTAGATGTTATGTTAGGGTATTCATCTTAGGATCCAGGTGCTTAATTTATATGAACTGATTAATTGTAAACTAATAATAATTAACTAATAACGTGAAGCTTTTTGCTAAACTTTGCTCTGTTACAGTAACCACGCAGACAAACCATGCTGCACTGTATGATTTATAATTAATATCCTCACTTAAAGTTATAGAAAGAATTATTGAATTTGTCTAGCAAAACAGTGTTTAGAATAGATATATATGATTATGTGAGTTTGACTGAAATAAAAACAAATGAAACTTCTCAAAATTGGTAGAACACCTCACGGATTTAGACATTTAATTTCTCCTCATTGTTTAGCTGAACTTCAAACCTTTCAACATGTTTCACAGTTTCTGTTGCAATATTTGATCAGAGTTGCCAAACATAACAAAATAATCATAAATAACAGTATGCATTTAAAAAAATTCCACACAGCATAATCTGGTGTTAGCTAAACAAATGTGTTCTTCCATGATGTAAGAAATCAACTAGAAAAAGCTCAAGCTACAAAAAGTACATATGTAGTGGAATCAAGATCCAATCTCTGGCTAAACATGAAGCCTATGTGAGAGCAAAAAAAAACTGTAGTTCACCCCTCATCCACTAGGGGCTTCATATAGACCAGGGGGAGGCAACTCCAGTCCGAGCGAGCCGAACTTCGGCAAGTGTTGGGAGTTTTCCCTGTAGCAACACACTTGACACACATCAAACTTAATTGTGCATAGCTTGACATCGAATTCTACACAAGTCTGCTGGCAGACCCATTGATTGGAGTCAGGTGTGATGGAGCAGGGAAACTCACAACACTTGAAGGAGTGCGGCTCTACAGGACCGGACTTGCCTACTTCTTCCATAGACTCATATTTAAAAAGCCAACTTCACAGAAGAAGTAAACATGTTTACAGTCTGCCGCAGAAATCATCTTAGGTTTAATAAGTCAAGTTTATTTTCATGACCATTGAAGGGTTTTATAATTAATCCATTTAAACGTTATTTAATATTGAAATATTACATAAGCGGCCTGTCCTTTTGATTGAGAGGTATCAAGTATCCAGTGCCAAGAAAGAAGAATAAAGCACAACTGTGGTTTTAAGTCAGCCTACCTCCCTTAAGTAGTTCATGGAGTCTTTGTCCATGTTTTCTATACAGTCATTAATCAATAAATCAGTCCTCCTTTGTATAGCGTAGCAATGAGATTGGCCTGATTAAATAGTGTAACCATATAGGTTGACTAGATGCATACTGAATGTGACTTAATTGCGTGTTAAAGTGACACAGTCAGTGAAAGTTAGATGCAACATTGCTACAGAAGTACCATCCTAAATAGGCAATAAGACAAAAGAGGAAAGCAGACCTGCTTCCTTTAAAAGATTTATACACTTCCACTTTGTGCATAAAGAGCTTTGCGAGCATTTTTACTTTTCAGAAATGTCTTTTTATATGAAACCTGGTAAATAACAATTCTGTATGATGTAAATACATCACTGTAGCTGGTAGTCTGAGCCAAGAAACCCTTTTTATAGAGAAGAAAACAGGTAAAGGGGGGTTCTATGTGTCCACACACACATATAGTAATACCTGGTGAAAAGCAATGTTTAGTTGAAGGGATGATTTGTGTCTCATCTGTACAGAAACTGCCATTTGCACAAGGTCACACACACACACGTTTAACCTGCTGTTGAACTGACAACCTGTGGCATCTAAACTGAAGATGGATCACACTGGCTGAACAGATGAGTGTGTGTGTGTGTGTGTGTTAAGACGGTCTGATTGGGACTCTGATCATACTACATTTTCAGCTTTCAGTAAATCACACACACACAGCCTCCCCCAACCTCTAACAACAACATGCCCTGATTAGTCCTGTCCGATTGGCGCTAATGAAGTCTAATTAATGGGGATGTGTGTATATGCGCTTATGTGTGAGACCATCTGATCCTCTCCCCTCCATCGCCCTCCTGGGAAATCTGTCTCTTCTCTCTCTCTTTCTTTCTTTATTCCCTTCTCGCTAGCCTTCATGCCATCGTAGACTTTCTCTGTCCACTCTCTGCTTATTGCTCGGTCTCTGCCTTGTATATATCCTTCATCTTACATATCATTTTCATCACTGCTTTTGACTTTCTAAAGATCCTATGATCCACTGCATGGATTCAAAACAAAGGAGACCTGACTCGCAGATAGACTGACTAATTCCTGGATTTAGCTGCTGAGGAGAAGCTTATCTGTCTCCTAAAAGATAGAGGAGCCTTCCAGGTTTGTGAGGAACAAAAGTGAAGCTCGTTGGGCAGTTTCTTTCTTGCTCCTTGAAAACACAAAAATGGCAAAGACGTGGAATGGAGGTGGGAGTTGTGATTGTTGTTGAGGGAAGATGGTCGATGTTCATCAAACTCCAAGCTGTCTGTAGCTGAGAGCTAACTAAGCTACCTGTCAATCAAAAGGACATGCCCATAATTATGGAAAATTTCAAGATTAAATAACAATAATATATATATATATATATATATATATATATTTGGCTCAGAAAAAAAAATTCTCCTGTTATTGGCTGTGTTTATTTAACATGAAGACACATGATTTGAAATTATGTATATCATTCTTAATAGAAGAATGACAAAAAAATGTATCATTTATTAATTTACATTCAAGACATAAATTCACTAAAGATGCAGTGACTGTTAAATGTTAACTGCAGAGTTAAAAAAAATACCAATAACGAAAATAAAATAGGCAAATAACGTGATTTCACTTGATTTCCATGAGATGGCACTTCAATGAAACAGATTTTCCATCTCTTATAAAGACAAATTAAAAAAATAAGTGATGATAACTCTTATGTTCAGAGGGAACTGTGAGTGTGTGTATGTGTGTAAATGTGTCTGGTTAACCTTGGTGGGTTTCATTAGTCGCCCAAGGCCACCAGGCTGAGGATGAATTAGGAGGCCAAGGGGCCACAAATTTATCCTGGACAAGGCCTTCTCTGATTAAAACTGTTGGACACACATACATGTAAGTGTGCACACAAAAACACACACACACATACTGTACTGGGTGCAAAGAGCTACAAATAAAATGCACACACATGTGCTTGTTTGTGTTCATGAAAATGTACAATTTATGAGTATCTTCATCAGACTGACTCATTTATTTTACTACACCCAACACTTAACATCTGCATTTATTTTGCAGATACACACTGACAATAACAAACTCTGTAAACAACAGAGGATAGAATCCAGGATCCTGAAGCCTTCAAGATGCGTAAAGCGATCACATCGGATTTACTAAGAAAAGTGTGCCAATCGAGAGTTGTTGCTGCTTTGCATTGTTTGTGACAAGGACACTTTCAACGTTCATCTTGAGTTCACTAAGTTCGCTTTCTGATCCCAGCCCCCTCACATGCAACTCACACATCGTGGACAGATGCCTCTAACAAGTGATCATTGTCTCCTAACAACAAACAATGAGAAGTCTTCTGTTTAGGTATGTTTTGCTCTTTAAATGTAATTTTTAAAACTCTTGTCTTTAAAATTAATGTTTTTTTTCCCATTAATGTTAAAATAAAGCTTTATATTAGTTTAGATGATATTTAAAATATGATATTGCACTTTAAGCTGATGCACTTTCCAGTGCATGGATATTATTATATTGTGATGACTGCAATCACTAAACATTTTAGCTTCAATTTCAAGTTTTCTTCATCGTTGTCTGCATTAATATTGGTGTTGTCTAATTCTGCATCTTCCAAAGAGTTTAATGATCTTTTACTAAAGCAGAATGCTTTACTTATAGATTAGATAAACCAAACTTTCTCAAACTCTTTGCTCCTTTTTAATCTTTAAGACAGAGTGAGATTGCATGATATGCATTTTAAAAGGAATGAATGTTAGAAAACAAACCAAAGGTCATCATGTGTGAGCGTCTTCATGCTCACCCCTCTCACACACGCTCCTCCCTTCACCTTTTATAATCTGGTTGAGAAAGGTTCATCGGGTTTGCAGTTTGCCAGGTGACGGAGGTCACTTTTCCAACCTTTGCTGTGATATTATCCTACTAATACCCAACCCAGATTCTAAACCCTGCAAGGTCAGACTAACCTTGTGGAGGTCCCTCAACATTTGGTTTGCTGAGATCTCCATTAAGCAGATCATGGTTAGATCTGTGATCCATACTGGGATGGGATGAAGGTGAACTAGCTGCCCTTTCTCCCATTAGGACCCAGTAAATTCAGGTTTGTTAAGTAAGAAGAGTGAATAATTTGAAAGGGAATATTTCAAGTGAAATTGAAAAAGGTCAAGAGGAGCTCTCACTCTCAAAGCAAAGGCAAAAGTTATAAACAGTGTTAAAATATCTGTAGCAATTATTTAAGAGGTAAGTACAGGGAATGTTTGCAGATTCAAGTGAAAAATGTGGCCCAGAGATTGTTTATGTATATGGAGTGTGTTACAATTACAGCCAGAAGGGCAATGAACTTTTTTTTTTTGTAAATACAGAGATTAGTTTATGTTCAATTAGTCCCATCCTTCTAAATAACGCAACAGCAGTGAGGTTATTTAAAACGATAAAATAATGCTGTTTGCATATTTTGTTGAAGTGGAAAAGTCGATTAAAGTTTAACTCTTTAAATGGCATCCACTAAAAATAGAAACACAATGCAGTTGTTAATGTTGGTCAATGAATGTAAATTTAATGAGATGTCACTGTGTATATATTTGCATTTATTGTTAAATTTAATAACCACAAAGAACAAACATACAACCCTAGTTAAAGACCATATGTGAACATCTATATGAAGTTGTGTTGTTGAGAGCCTGTTGGTCCACCAGATTTGTAGCATGGCTAATATTCTTGAAGCACTCCAGTTTTAATCTCATCTGCTCATAGATTTATAGCCTCTTTCCCCACTTTGTTGCATTACAGAACATCAAAAGAGGAAAAAACCCATTAATCTTGCAAACTTTCCCTCTGTGTCTTCTGTTATTACTATTTTGCGTCTTTAACCCTCTCTCTCTCTCACACACACACAAATGGTGAAACACACATTGCACAGGACGAGTGCATTTGATTTATCCCACTGTGCTTCCGCCATGGCTCATTTCCATAAATCATATGTCAGTGTGTTTGTAGCCAAAAGGACGTTAACAACAGGCTGCAGTCCAAACAGAGAGAGCATAAAACCCTGAAAACACTTCTGAGACGCAGTGCTGACCGGCTCCGTGGCTACATCCATCAACGCAGAGAGGAGGATGGAAAATTTCATATGGAGACAGTGTGGAAATGTTTTGTCATCTGAACAGTGCTGTTGAAAGAAAGTGTGTGTGCATTTGAAGTGTGTTTGTGTCGACTACTTTCTCATGTCGGACCACATGGAGAGCTGAGTGAGGGCCTTTAACTTCCGTTGAAATCTTTGCCAGTGCATGCTTGTAATGTACACACACTCGTACACTTACACAACTTGTGAGGTTCACATGTAACTTGGGTTATGATTTGGGTAATGGCCATTGTTGTCATGGAAATGGCCACTTAGATGCTCCTTCCTGTGTTGTTGTCTTGAAGGAAAAGTGGATGCTTGTGTAAGTGAGTGTGTTTCCCACGGTTCTGTGATTGAATCAACCTCAGATACTATCTACTGTCATTCCCCCCCTCCTGTTTACTAAGCATTTCCTGTCTGGCCTGAGGAGTTAAGGATCACAGAGTTAAAGTAGGAATGGATTTTGGATTTGAGTTTGTCCTGCACTGCTCTTCTAGAGAAAATTCAGTCCATGATTTAAAAATCATAGTTGTAAATAATTTCCTGCATTTGTACAGAAAATCAGCTAAATGTGAATAAGCTTGTTTTTCATTATCACATCTTCAACAAAGCAAACTGTAACTTTATCTGTTTACTGAAAGTAATGATTAAAAAATATAGAAGGAAGTCTGAAAAATGAAAAAGGATCACTTTTCATGCCACAGATCCTCATTGTCAAACCATTTAAAAACAAGCGTCTTCCTGTAACTGTTTTTTCAGGTTTTTTTCTTTTTTCAGCGTGACTGAACTATGGCAGATTTTCATACTCTTACATGCATTTACAAAGACACATTTGGCATTCATCTTGCACCCTGTATGTAATCTGAGGCCTCTCCAGCGAGGAAAAGTCAAGCAGATATTGACCCTCATCTTATCTCTTGCCTTGTCACTTTCTCGCTTTCTTTTCCTTGCTTACTCTGATAATGTCCGCTTGATTTTCCTTGCTCAATCAGTCATAATGGACAATGTTTCTATATCCAGCTGCTCACATGTATCTGAAAGCAGTTCCAAGGTGATACTCCAGATAAATAATGTTATGAAATGCAGTTCATGGATATTGGGATGCTGCTGGGCAAGAACTTGGAGAATGTCTAATTAGGGTGACAAATTGTTCTTTTTTTTACCTGGACGTGTCCTTTTTTTGAGGGCAAAAAAATGTTTTTTCTTTGATTTTGCTTAAAACATGTTTACATTAGATTTACAATTCTTCTCAGTATGCACAACAGTTACTGTAATAAGCTGGTGTTGCAAAATTCTAGCAAAATTGTCAGTTACTCTACTTCCTCATGTTTTGTCGGACTGGTTGTCACGCTTGGAAAATGCAAATGCATTCAGACTTTTCCCTTTGAGAGGCTTGAGCGGAGTCACTTTCTCCCGCAGTTTTGCACTAGCATCTAAATAAGACAAACTGAAGAAAAGATGCGTACTTTGGACAAATGAGCTGTTCAGGAGTATGGAGTCAGAGTGTTCAGTATCCAAGGCTACAAAATGCAGAAACATGCATGCAAAGTCAGAAACATTCTACAGAAATTAATTCCCATGTTCATGATGATGCACTTTTACCTTTGCTTCTGATTTGATGACCAGCTTCTGTGTGAACGCTGTGGGATAAAGGGGTGTTTTGTGTTGTTTCTCTCTTACTGTTCTCTATTGCAGTTCTACTTTGCGATTTCTTTCTTTACCTAAGTTGTATTTACTTAAGACTTAAACACCACTGTTTGTGGTGTAAAGTCTGAGCTGTTATCACAGGTTAGTTCCCTCTCTGCTCTCTCATTAAAAAGCCCAAGGGCAAGTAAATGAAACACAGAACACCTGTGGCAAAGTGCCATCTAACAGTGTTATGAAGTGAGAAAATGGGTTGTAGGAGTAGGTTATGACCTGCTACTATAACTTTAAAGCGAGTTTCCCCTTATAGAACTCACCTTGTAAATGAATTTAGTCATTTTATTCTCATACCAAGGCTTTAAAACATGTCAAGGTCACTTTAGATTAAGAAAGAGAGAGTGCTGTTTTTAGAGAGGAAGTGGATGCATGTCTAGTTGAGCAATGGTAATTATATAATCTCCGTCTCAATTCATTACATAAAGGCACCTGGTCAGAAGCTCTTGGCTTTCACTAAAAGTTTCACACAATTACAAAACAAACTCAAAGTTTACATAATTATGGTATGATGATAAAAACGGACTTTTCTTTCTGAAAAATCTCCCGATCATTGTAAAGCAATACAACTGTACATAAGATGACGATATCTCTGTAAGATTACAAGAAAAACAGTTGGGAAAACATGAACAGGCATAAAAGGAAGAAGATGGTCAAGTGGTGGCAAAATAGAACACAAACAAAAACAGAGGGCAGCAGCAAGTCCAAGTAATAGATACTTGGCCTTGTAGTCTGTAATTTACGTCTTGACGACAGAGCTGCCGCTGGTGACATTTCCTCAGGGGAACGTCTCCCTCAGCAACCTGATGGAGCCATCGTACCACGCCCCCTTCCGTCTCCTTTGATCACTAATGTCCACCTTTTAACGTTTTTTGTGTTTGCAGCCTAGGAAAACGCCATGTGTAAGAGTGTGTGTCACCTGAACATGTTGACGCTTAGTCAGGCAGCAGTGTAGGCTGTTGTGCAATTTATGTGAATTCTGTTTCAGTTAATGTCCTTGAGTAACAACTAGATTGCTTTTCCTTAAAACCATGTAGCAACACAATATTAACTTTAAAAAGATATATCAAGGTACTCCATATGAAGACAAAATCAATCATTTTCAAAGCAACAACAACAAATGGTTTTAAGGTTTTATAGTCTGTTTTGGATAAAGGCCCATAAAATGTTTTATTGGGAATTTCTGGCCTTCCAGAAATGACTAAAGTTTCAGAAGGTTGTTATTCTTAGGTCTGAATATATTAAAAATATTTTCAGACGTTCAATGTAATATTAGCTCTAGATGCTAAGCAAATAGTGTAGTCTCATCTAGAGTGTCAAAGTATTGTTGATCAAGATTAGGGAAAAATACAACTGATCAGCAGAAATTTCTGTTCTTTTTTTATTTTTTATGTTTATTCTGCCATGGATGAGGACCTAAGATACTCCCAGGACATGCAGGAGTAACTATGACTCTCTGTTTGCTCTGGATGGACTTGAAGACGTTGCTGGGACCAGCAAACTTCTGGCTTCTCTGCTTAAATAGAGGTAGAAAATGAATGGATGGCTTATTCTTCTCTCCTGCTCGTTTGTAGGATTTAAGGACAAACATAAGGACATGCACCCCAACACCCAATGCAGATGACCTGACTGAAAACATTTGTTTGCTATCATTTCTGCACTGGTGGTAGTTCCAACATTTCGAGACTTTTCCTTTTGTTTCTTTCTTTTTTTTCTCAAGTAAAACTCAACATAAGCATATATTTTCCTTTCCTAGCTTTATAAAAATATATATTTTGCTTGAATAGT
>JBAMHX010000007.1:5525095-5542614 GCA_037177515.1 Pseudomugil tenellus | reverse complement strand
TCACAAAAGAAGATTGGCATGAATAAAGCAGAAAGTTGATTGGATATAACTTAAAACTTTACTTTACATCAACAACAACTCAAATACTCTTTTTTGAGCAAAACTATAGTCTTTTCAATTCCAAGCTTTTGTTGTGTGCACAGAGAAATGTATTCATAAAGATAGATAGAGGATTAACATCAAAATATGAACTATACTGTGTTCTAAGGTAAGAAGTAAAGTTTAATATATGAACAGCTTGTATATGTTGCATCTTACACTTATTAAGTACAAGATGCAACTTGTTACCAGGATTAAAGATGCAAAGGCCCCTGGGCAGAGAGTGTTGGAAGGGCCTCCTCAATGATAATCAGTAGGAAATTGTGTAAATTGTCCGTCATATGGGATTTACACCACATCTTTGTAAAACTGTACATATCTCATCTGGCCCTGTCTGTCTGGGCACTGGTCTTTGTTCCCTCTTAGGCTTCTTGTCTCTGCCTTTCTCTACTGTCTCTCAGGGTTATTGTCTCTGTTTTTCTGCTGTCTCCTGATGTACTTCTGCTCCTCAGCTTTCCGGAGCTGCCTCTCTGCCTCTATATCTTTTATCTCTACTTCTCTCATCAACTTGAAATACAAATGATGGAAACAGCAATGTCCAGCTGAACTAAACCTTTGATGTACCTGATATTAAATGAAAAATAACAGAAAGATATCAGAACTTGCTTTTTCTTTTTCACTTGGACAGCAAGCCATGTTTCATGGTGGTTTTCTTCACACATATAGCTGCAGCAGTCACTGACCTGATCTCCAGCTTGGTCCTGTTTGTAAGGGCCTCATCATTATTTTCTCTTTTAACCTCTGTCTTTTCTTTAACACATACCTGTTTCAGTCTTTCTCCCATCTGTCCCTTGACTTCCTGTTTGGTGATCTCTTTTTCTCTCTTCAGCTGCTTTTGCATTCACTTCCCATTTGCTGAAAAATCTCTCCAATATTGTGAATGAAACATCAAATCATTACTATTATGTGATGGCCGAAGTAATTAGAAGTAAATTTAGAGTACTTTGGAAACTATGCTAATCTCCATTACTTAAAGATATTGTACCTTTTTAATAAAATGTAAAATTATTTTGTTATGTTGATATTTAATCATATGTAAATTTTAAATGTAATTTGGTAATTTCCCTGTCCCTCTAAACTTGCAATTTAATTTATTTACAATTTTCATGAAATTAAAGGGACAAATAATTTGACATGGTTCCATCCATCCATCCATCCATCCATCCATCCATCCATCCATCCATCCATCCATCCATCCATCCATCCATCCATCCACCTGTCAATAATCCATTCCAACAAGATCCCAAGATACTTGAACTTCTCCACATGAGCAGGAACCTCATTCCCAGACACTCCAAACTGAGACATGGTCCCAACACATACAGGCTCTGATCACACTGCAGGCTGAAGCAAATCATATTTTTTTGCCCCTATGCAACCTGTATCTGATCTTTTAATAACAGTCTCAACAACACTATCCGGTCTTTTCAAATGCGACACAGGCCACTTGAATATGTGTTCGTAAATCTGATACGTATCTGATCTTTTTAAATACGACTTCAGCCTGAACGGCCAGGTCGCATTAATCCGACCTGCACATCATTGATACAGTGTTTCAGAGAGACGCTCAGCAATGTACATAAAGGTTCTACTCGTCATTAGGAAATCATTCATAAACTTCTTATCTGGCTCTCACTCACTCCTGGCGGCAACTTTGTATCCGCACGTTTCTCTGTGCAGATTCTTCATAAAATGCTGTCTGAATCTCCTCTTTTGTAATCTCCTTAAAACGATGGCATTAAAAATGCGCCAACTACTGTTGATAATAATTTTAAAATGCATGAGATGCACTCTGCCGTTACCTGTGTGTACACAGTCATGTTTACTTTCAGGAAAACAGTGACATCACTCATGTCAATGTATCTTCTGCGCATGCGAGACGCTTTTGGTGCGCAGAGCGTTTATACAAAAGATCACATACATGTTGCATGTAACTAGAAATGTAAACGAAATCTTGAAAAGATGGGATTTCATTAAAAAAATCCGAATTGAACATTATGGCCTGCATTGTCAATGTAGCCAAAATTTAACTGCAGCCTGCAATACTCTTTAAAAACAGAACATAAAACAGAACATAAATAAATACAGTTTTTTATGCATTAAGCCTATTGGCACATATAGAAAATAAAATATAATAACTATCTCTTTCAAACTGCACTTCTAGATACTCTCATCTACTCTAGTAGTGTATTATCACATTTCTTTATTATAAATTCTATAACTCTGCTTCCTTAGAGTGACAACCCAGGTTTAATTGTTCAGTTTCCAATTTATTTAATTTTATGTTCAGCCCATCCAGGAACTCAGCAGCAGGAAAGCTGAGCTGCTTCCACATTATCTTCACTTCACTCTTTGTCTACTGGGCTCTTCCTATTCTTTCTATTCTCTTTTCTCATTGACAGACAGATTAAGTTCTTTTCATTTTCACAAACCAGCTGTCACCAGTTTGTTTGCTTAACAGACACAGGTACTAGTGACCAGACTGAGAGGCGGAGGTGACATTTCAGGAGTTGAGTTGTTTTCTGTCATTTTTTCGCCTTTTTTTTTTTACCATTACCTCTAAGTAGAGAAGGAGGTTTGAATGATGCTCAGACAACTTAAGTTGACTTAAGTAAGTGAACCGAGATTATTTGTGGATCGCTAATTGAAATATTTGAAATTATAATTTCTGTTCATAAGCAAATAATAGTGAAGGCCTAGCAGGTTCATGGACTCAGTGCGTTCTCACTGCACTTATTCAATGAACCAAACTTTCTTATAATGCTTTCCTTTTGTCTTCCAAGGCTGTTCAAGAACGACTGAAAAAGAAGCAAGAAAAACATGAAAACTTGCTCATTTATGGACCCATGAAGGACAACTTCTGTTTTCGCCACACAAGTTGTGGTCTTTCCTGTATTTGGTTCACTTAAAGTGAACTGAGTCAGACATTGTTTGTCTGACCAAAGCTCGCTTTGATACACACATTGAGCATTCACGTCTCCCTAAACAAACCAAACTGTGTGAACAAGTGAACTAGAATTAGATTAAGAAGGTCTGGTGGAAATGCATACAAATCAAGATTTTCTTTTAGCTTTACAGAAGTCTGAAAATGCCTTAATGAACAAAGTCTAATGAAGCAATTTAAACATACTTTAACTTAGACTTAAATGAATTATTCTTCTTATAGTTGATATGATGACGGACCAATCACCATTATGTTAGAGGGACATCCGGGACAACCTCTTAATTATGAGTCAGACAGGCCGTATTTAGGCTGACCGTTAGCTAACAGTTAGCAGTTGCATTCAGAGCACCATAAACAATGGACTTGATTGTCTTTTAGCCTCGCTTCCTTTTCGCTTCTTGAAGGGGTTTTTAAAAAATCTGGCTGTGCATCTTAGATGAACTCTGATCAGGGTATTCCACTTTTGGCCCTGCTAATGAATCGTACAACCATGTATTCTTTGGGAGACTTTCCAGCCCTACTTCATACTGAAGCTTTTAGCTGTCACAACCATGAAAAAAATATTTGACCAGTTTCTCTTTTTAACGACGAACATCTCTTTGTAATGACAATGTTTTTCGATATAACAAGATATTAATCTTGTTTAATAGAGAAACTTTAACGAGAAGGTTTTTTTTGTTATACGGAACATGTTTCCTGTTGAAAACGAGGGTAATATAATTATATTTCCTCATCTAAGTGACACAGTTATGTCCTTATAACATGATATTTTTAACCGTAACATCGCTTCTCGGGTAACTTTTGATTCTGGTCCAAAGGGAACAACACAAAGATGAAGAGGGGTGCATTTTAAGAAAGTCGAAATCTGCCAGACGAATGCATTTCCACACAGGAAAAAAGATAACTTTGTTACTTTAAAAAAAATCATTATATTATGCTCGTTGAACCTGGGGTTAGGGTTAGGGTTACACATCTCGTTATAACGAGAAACCCTCTCGTTAAAGTTTCTCAATATAATGAGATTAATATCTTGTTATATAAAGAAAGTGTCACATTATAATGAGATATTTTAGTCATTAAAATGAGAAACTGGTCCAATATTTTTTGATGGTTGTGATGGGCAAACACTTTCGTAACGTCCTTTTGTGGAATGATTTCATTTGACATTAATATGAAAAACTCATGTGGAATAAGTAAAAAAATTTAGGTAATTTAAACCAACCTACAGTGCGCCAAACACATAGTACTGAATTAGACTAACGCGTTGTTTACCCCTAGACAAAGATGGCGCCTTCGGTTGCCATGGCAAATACGTCATCGTGACGACATGCCGTCTAACGGAATCACCATTAGTTTTAGTTTCACCATCGACCCAACAGGAACTTGTTGCTGTCATATTGCTTATTTTGATTATTTTCTCCTATAATTAACTTAAAATTATTAACAAATTTAAAATGATTTTCACTGATCAGTTTATTTCCTTATGCTTATTTGTTGAACATGGATGCCTCCTAGTTAGATTTTCTTTGTTTTTAACAACAACCTTTTGTCTTTCATTGGTACAAGATTGTATACTTTACCTAATAGGCTGTACTTTTAACAATAATGGGAAATATAATTTTATACTTATAAAGCAAGAAAAGCTACCTAAAATAACTGCAACAAACTTATTTTGAATATTTAGCTTGCTTTTTTGTGATATTGTTTGAGAAAGTTGACACTGACCTGGACTCACATTAAGACACAGCTCTGTTCATTCTTGTTAATCACTGACCTTGTAAAGTTTCTCGTCATAAGTCAAATCTGCCAGATTTCTATTTTTATATTGTTGAACTGGCAAATGCTCATAATCCCAGACTGCACCAGTAAACACCATGCACACACCTTCTGACGAACTTCCCTTTAAGTTAATGGAGCTCCATTAGCATGTGCTAATTGACTTGGCAAATGTTAGTTCACTCTTTCTTAGCTAACACATAATCTCCTGAGAGTGATCAATTACAGGACGTACTCCATTAGTATCCACTCAATCAGAGTGTTTACCATTAAGCCATTATAGTTTGATTGTCTGTCTATCCGCTTAGAACGTTGTGCCTTATAAGTAGATGTTTTTGTGGCAGAATTGGACAATTCAGTTTAATTTAAAATGAATACATTAAAGTTTTAGCATTGTATTAAATTGTAATAGAACAATATAACAATATATAAATGACTCAATTTTTAAGTTTCAGTGCTCCTTTAATATGCATATCATTTTTAATATAATCACAGACTTTCCTGTTAGATTTGCAACTACAACTGAAATATAAATGCATTTTATTTATTTATTTACACTTCAATCTACTTTGGAACATGTCTTCCACCGTAAAAACATTGACTTGGTCTGCAACATTTATGCATGTAGGTACTGAAAGACCACGTTTTGACTTGCACTGTTGGATTACATGGCATCACTTCATCAGTTTAATGTGATAAAAATATACCTTTTCCCCTTTTTGACTTGTACTGATGCTAACATTGCCAACAAGATGTTTTACGTGCTTCCACAAGAATGTATAGGCAGAAGTCCAACTACATCAAAGAATAGGGATATTAGTATGTGTTATGCAGTACACTTTTCAAAAAAGCAGTACTTAGCTAACAGAAACTGATAACATTTGAACCATGTGTGGATGGATCCAATGCTGGTGAGACAGCATTGACAATTATCTTTTTTTTGTAGCCAAAACATTATTTTTCAAGCTGCAAGCTTTTGAGATTATTGACAACTCTAGATTGTATGGGAGGAAACCATAATGAATTCACCTGTAAGTCTTGTTTAAATACTTTCATGTACACACTGGGTTTGTCCTATGTTTAAAGACTTCCTCGTTGATTACAAGTTAATGAAAACTGTATGTTTTTCCAGCAAACTTCCTTCCATAAAAATCAATAGTTATTGTTTTCTAAATCATGTATTAACAGCGAACGTTTGTTTAGTTCTGAGTTGCATTTCATGCTATGCACTGTGGATTACACCCTACTTAATGATTTCATCTTAGCTCACTTTAGGCATGTAAAAAAGTTTTCAAATGTTAAGCAATGTCAAGCATCACTGCCCACATACTCACTATCTGTGCGTTATGTTGACATATTTGTTAGGCAATGCATCAACAACGGACATTGCAAAGCTGAGTTTGCTTACATGTTCCCAGGACTTGATACCCTTGAATGGGCCTTATTCTAGACATTTAGTTGGTTATTTTAACACTATAAAGTGACCCATAAAAGCAAAACACATATAAATAACACAAGAATAGTACCAATAGTGGCTTCCTATTCAAAAATGTACCCATAAGATCTTTTTTTGTTTTTATTTGCAGCAGTGAGTGGGGTGAGGTTATTGTGCTAATGGGCTGCAAATGAAGGACTAATGACTGCAGCTCAGCAAACTTTAGGCTTGTATCAATAAAAGTTCAGCATATGCAAACAGTGGCACATTCACTGTCTTTGTACTTTACTGCCGAGTGCTAATGCTAGCTGTTTTTGGACGCAGCTACATAAACAAACCATGAATAACAGCGGATTGCATTTACTCATGATGTAGCTACCAGCATGAAAATGAAAATTAAATATACTTTATTTATCCCTTTTAGGGAAAATCAAATACTAAGAAAAATTAAGAAAAGAAATAATCAAATTGTCTTGTTCTTGATGCTGATGGCTGCTGGAAGGAATGATCTTCTGTACCTCTCAGTCCTGTTCGAACTGAACAAGTCTCTCACTGAACACACTCTGTTGTTGGATCACTGTGTTATGGAGAGGGTGTGAAGAATCCCCCATCACCTTCATCAGCTTTTGCAGCATTCTCTTTTGTATGATCAGTTCCAGTGGCTC
Organism: Pseudomugil tenellus; assembly: GCA_037177515.1. Classification (NCBI taxonomy): domain Eukaryota; kingdom Metazoa; phylum Chordata; class Actinopteri; order Atheriniformes; family Pseudomugilidae; genus Pseudomugil; species Pseudomugil tenellus. The sequence goes on along the minus strand of JBAMHX010000007.1, from coordinate 5,535,695 downwards.
CAAAGTTACTCCAGTCACAAAACCAGTTTTCTTGATCAAGTTGCTCTTGATTCTTTTCAAGTCTCTTGTTCTGATGCTGCTGCCCCAGCAGATCGCTGCAGATTGCACTTTTAACAACAGACTTGTAGAATATGTGCAACATTTTGGTGCAGATTTTTAAAAGATCTCAGCTTCTTTAAGAAGTAGAGTCTGCTCTGACCTTTCTTGTAGATGTTCTCTGAGTTGCTTTTCCACTCAAGTCTGTTGTTTAGCTGAACTCCCAGGTATTCCTAAACCATAGTCCTATGTGTGTGTTCTTATTCCTCCTGAAGTCAACAATCATCTCTTTTGTTTTTTTGATATTCAAAATGAGATGATTATTACCACACCATTCAACAAACTGACCGATCAGTTCTTTGTACTCTCATGCATGCATCTCATAGCAAAGCTGTGCTTTTTACATGTCAGAAATAATAATAATAACAATAATGGATTAGAATTATATCCTAATTGTGGTTTTGAAGTGCTTATAATTGATTAGTTATTTATCCACTCACACTCACACTTGGTGATAGTAAACTTCATGTTTATTCACAGCTTGCCTGAAGAAGATCGACATCCCATATCTGCCAGTGACCTCTCCGACCATGAACCAAACATCCATACTTTCATAAGAAAGGAGGGTGACATGTTTCACATGGACAGAACAGAACCAGTACCTGCTCTACAACATGAGTCACTGCAAAAATATAATTTCCCATCTGACTATAGTTTAATTGACTATTATGAAAAAAATTTTATTTGCATTTTTCTTACTTTTACTGCTCTAAGATAGGTTTTAAAGCTGCTATAAGATGTGTTTATTCCTAGAGCGGAAAATGGTGTAAGAGCTGTTCATAGTATGTTTATTTTCCTTCTTTAAGATGGATAAAACAGTAACAGTAAACTGATGAGAAGAATGATGTTTTTGTAAGAATTGCATCAACTTTTATATTTTTCCACAGTTTCAGAAATCAACTTAATTTAAGTTTGACAGCTTTTTCATTTTTCATCAAGTTTTCATTTGCAGCAGAATCTTTTACAACAAAATTCTTTGAAAAACAAACACAAATTAATGCTATAACAATGAACAGCAGGCTTTGTTGTGCAAGGTTGGTTCAGAATACATCGTTGTAAGATCACATCTTTTCAAAACTTTGTTAAGTAAACATTTAAAAACAAAAACATTTTATTTCAAAATTTAAAAAAATAAATCTGCCTAAATGTTATTTGTTGCCAGAAGAATCGATTAGGTATCCTGTGAAGTGACAGTGGAAAGGTCAGGGGTCAAAGTCACAGCTCCTTGACAGTACAACTTAACAAAGGTATTCACAGGTTTTTTTTTTTTTACAATAACGGGTGAACTCTAATGATGATGGATGATGCGGTGGTGGAGAATCCCTGCATTGTTCAGGTGACATTCCTGCCAGTCATTTGGATCTGCTGTTGCCAGCCTGCCTCTTTCCATAACAAAGAGTTGGGTCACCTGACATCCCAACATCACCGCTTCACTCAGCAGCCTCCAAGCTAAAGTAAACACACTGTTAATTCAGGATAATTCACCATAACCTATAGCCTTAGCCATATAAATTCCTCATCTCCGTTCCCTCTATCTTTCGCCCCATCATCCCCTCTTTACACTCTGCTTCCCTCCTGCTGTCATTTAAAATGTGTCATTTAGCAGACACTTTTCTCCAAAGAGACTTACATCTGAGAATAAGAACAACACAAGCACTAAATCAAACAGTAATATATATAAAAGAAACTAGCACAAGACCAAATAATTAGGTTAACCCCCTAATTAGCATTCAGTGGAATACTTGGAAATGTATTTTTTATCCATATAAAACAGCAATATTATAATATTGGAGGATATTAAAAAAAAGACGTAAAAACTCTGCCTCCCGTGAGCCAGGCTTCAGTTTGACTTACACTACAGATGTTTTCTATCCAGAAGGATACAATAAAGAGATATGGTTGTGTTTATACGTATTTAATAATATATGATCTAGATATAAACAAAAGCTTCTTAGTATTTTAGCTTTTTTGTACAAACCATCATGTATTGGATGTGCTTTTATGAGAATATGAGAAGTTAGGAGGTTAAATACTTAAAAAAAAAATATATATACAGTAGAAAGCGATCATTACAACTGTTTTCCCCCTGATTTTCATAATGGGGACCACTCCTAAAGAAGTAATTGGGAGTTGTTTGAGGACTGGTGTGAAAAACATAATGTGGTTCAGTGAAAGTGAAAGTAACACAACAGCACAAACTGCTTGGACGCAAGCAGAGCTTGTTGTGGTGTTGCATGTTCATTTTTAGAGCTGCTGAAGCAGAATTTCTGCCTGAGGACATCATTAGTTGTATATAATATACACATACATATATGTACAACAGCGTAAACATCATCTCGAAGGTGTAGGGGACAAATTCCTTAGTGACTAAGGAGCACAGCAATTACTAACAGTCATGAACCGGCACCAGGGGCTGGCTTTAGTTCTTGTAACGATAGGGGTTGTACTTTAACATGTTCATTTTAATTAGTTTCAGAAATATGAACGTGTTGAAGAAAAAAAGCATTTTATTGCAGTTTATTTTCAAAAAGATGTAGAACGTTTTTCAGAGCATGATTTCCCAGTGCATCGATTACACTGATGCACACCTCTGAGCTTTGCTAACAACTTAGCAACTTTGTAGCTAATTAACCAAGTTATGTTTTACTGTTTTGAACTTAAATTAAATTGATTGCATTGCAGCTTGAGCTTATAATACTGATTGAGTTTGTGTGTATTGATTCAGCTGTCCACTAAAATCCAGTTCAATAAAAAATTTTGCTTTTAGCGGCAAATGTTGTGCAAATAAAATGAGAATAATTGAGATTCATTCATTAAAAAGGTTATCATTAATTAGATATTTTTTAATTTCCACCAGTAATACCAGGAAATCTTGATTTTTAGCTGCCAAACTCTGGTTTAGTTGGCACAAGCATTCAAGAAGATCAACGGGTTGGACTGGAAGTGCTCACCAGATGCATCCACAGTCAGCATTGATGTGATATTACCATCCAATGTGCTTCTTTTATGTTATGACTAAATAATTTTCCTTTTTATATTGAGATGTTTTTCAAAATAATCTTCATTTACTTATTTTTTGTATCTCTACACTTGTGCAGACCCTTCATGGCGGCCTTTGCCACTGCTCCGTCTGTACAGAACTTTTTCTCTCTACTGTGGCAAAAACATTTCTTTTAAATATGAACAAACTAGCAAAGGATGTAGCATGAGTAACAAAAGTGTTCTTGTTAACTAGCTTAAAACAATACATGTAACAAGTGATCACATAGCTAATGCTAGCATTTCTTTTTCAAAAGCATTGCCTGATTTTGTGTTTTTCCCTTGTTGTGTGAGGGACAGAGTGTACATATACGGGAAGCGCTTGGGATATTTCCCACATGAAGCCATTCTTCTCTTACACACGTCCAAATCATATCCCTTCTCCGTACTGCTACCCACGCTGTCAAAACAAGTTCTTTCCATGAATTCTGATTCACAGTTGCAGTCTGCGCAGGATGAGCTATTCTTTTGTTACACTCACCACAAAGTTACAGTCTGACTTGACTTGATGCAATAGTGACAGCACGATGATGTATGTTGAAATGTTTCAGTGGAGGAAGTCTTACTTTATAGTGTAGGTGTGCTGTTTGTTGAAAAAAATCACCTTGAATACTCACAGACTCTATTGTGGAATGTAATTAAACATAAATAAATGCTACAGCACTGAAATATGAATCTTGAATATTGGCGTTTGACACATGATCAGGATGCTAGAGATAAATATTCATGTTAGCTTAAAGGTGAGGTGAAAATACAACTCTATAAATGTCATATACGTCTTTTTTTAAGACACTGCTCCTCATCCATCTTTTCTTTCTCTCCTCCTCACACCACAGTGACCAACATCATTCATCCTCTTATCAGGTGAGTTTGAGCCCCCTCCTCCTTCGACCCACAAACTTCCCCCACTTACCTCTCCCTCATTCTCCTTGCTTTTGTCCTGTCCGACAATGGGGCGATTAGAGGTGTGGGGGATATAAAGGGGTGAGGGAGGCAGTAAAAGAGAAAAAAAAAAAAAAACAGGAAAAAGAAAGGTGATGTTCGTCTCTTGTTCCTTACGGGGAACTAGTTCAGGTAAATACAGGCCTTTTTTTCTTCTTTGCTTTGTTGAAAGTGTGGGAGCACAAAGAAGATGTTTGTGTAAATGCACGTGTGTGTGAAATAACTCCAACCCCCCAAAAGCACTTATTTCAGGTCAAATCTCACAAGGGGAAAAAGGGCATGCAAGTAAAGACAAATAATCTTTATTATAAACCACAAATTCTCTATCAAACATAGTATTTACATCTATCAATCAAGGATAAATAAAGGAAGATAGACGTATCATATATACAATAATAAGGAACTGCTGAGAAAATGTTAATTTCAGAACTCAACTGAAGAATAAAAAAGATTTCAATAATACCTGATGGATCAGCATTTTTTTCAACACAGATTTTAATCTCCAAATATCAACACCTGAACACACATAATTCACTACTCAGATTAAATTTTAGAAAAAAAACTAAATTAATATACAAAGGCACAGGCAGGAATTTGAAAATGTAGAAAGAAAATTATTCTGCATCCAGAGCAAATTTCCTGTCGATGGAAGTTTTAGATCCATTTTTAATTTTCCTCAGACTCAATGATATATAAAAATGTGCTAAACTTTAATAAATGGGACAGATATAAATATAAATGATCTTACAAGCTATAAAGATGTCAAACATTTAGAGTTTGCAAACTTAATTCAAAATAGACAAAACAAAGTATCTACAAAATAGTATGGAAGTGTACCAACACATTCGCATCTCTGCCATCCAGCCTGAGGTTAGTTTTGCACTGACCTGAGAGGCCTCAAGCTGTCAGCACCCCAGGGAGGAGTTCTGACTGCTGGTGGTGGTGGGGAAGGGTTGTCACCTGCACCCCCTCCTCTATCTCTTCTGGGGGGATCAGAGAGCAGAGAGTGGAAGGTGAGGACAGAGGTCCTCTTTTCTCCCACACTGCACGTTAATCACCTCAGGCACAAACCAAAATCTTAACGTAAATGCAACGCGGACAACTTTTGAAACACAGAAACTGAAAATGACTCGATGACTGCTTTACACTCTGACATAAATGCAACAGAGCGAGAAAACCTCATCTCCTTTACCTCACAGGCATCAAGAAAAACACTGAAAAGGTCAAAGGTCACAAACACTATCATTTAGCCATCAAGTCACATGAGTCTGAAAAGTTGTAGAAATACCTAAAATGATAGCAAAGATGTGATCACGCCAGTAAATTGTACATTAATGGTATAATAGTCACAAAATAGAGACTTCTTTCTAATACTGTAGGTAAAAAGAGTAAATTCTTACATGTGTGTGGGGAAGGTCAGAAAGAAAGAGCGACAGTATCCAAGAATGTGTGTGTGTGTATGTGTGTGTGTGTTTGTGAGAGAGAGAGAGAGAGAGAGAGTATGAACCCTGAAAGGGAAAGGCTCCATTAAAGCTCACCTGTTCTGACCCCTGCAGGTATGTTACCTTCCTTTCATTCATTCATCCTTTCATTCACCAGTTCCTCCCTGCCTCCCTCAGTCAGAGGCCCGGGGCTGCGCTTTGAACTCACAACTGCACTGCTGTGTGAGAGTGAGTGCCTCACTTCATGAATAAGCTTCAGGAGGCATAGAAAGCAAGACCCGTTTATGAACAATGGGTTAGTCATGTCATTTTCCCAAATAAAATGTTTACTTAATAGATTTGCTAAGATGTATATTAGTATTATGTTTTGCTTAAAGTATTGGCCCACCATTGTTCCCAGTTAATTAATCATGCAGGGATACGGAGGCTTCTCGAGAGCTTAATGTGCTTGTGTGTGTGCATAAAGTGGAGGTAACATCCCTGGCAGCTACAAAGATCTTATCTCGGCTTTTGTTAAAGCAGTTAAAAGGGTTGTTTGTTTTCATCAGACTGTGTCCACTCTCATGCAGATCAATTTGAAAACTTTGTCAGACTCTCCTTCCAGAGAACATTGCAATTAAAACTTCATCCATGTACATATATAAAATGACATCCATTCAAACAAATAAACTCTACCTAGTCTTTTTTCATCCTGCTATTATGACTTCTTGTCGAAGTCCTGGAACATGTAGAAACATCCTTGAACAGTTAAGACAGCAGCGGTTTGACTCCTTACTCATATTGGACAGGTGAGAAATTCAGCCAGGGTCGGGGTGAACCAGCAACCCTTTTAAGCAACAATGATGTACGACACAGAGTTGACACAGGGTTTATGTTGAAATCACAAGTGTAATTCTGTGTTTGTGGGGGTAAAGCCAGCAACATATCATGGAGGAGCTGCAATATTTCTTGACCTGCATAAGATCAGCTAAGATGAGTTTGAGCTTGGGATTGTAAGTTATGGTGATTGACATCAAGATGCAGCAAAATAGAATTTTAACACCAAAGCGGTGCTCAAAAATGTTTGACTAGTTGGAAAAACATTACTAAGCAGTGTGTCAAGGAGTCGTAGAGTAGCAACCTACGTTGGACAAAGTGAAGCGTATGCGGAAGTGGCAAAATCCGCAGTTATCCCTTCATTCCCAAGGTATTAAGCTCAGAGCAAATCCCCATAGACTCTTATGTTAAAAAGATCGACTTCACAGCAGAAATAAAAAAAATTTTCATGATTTTGATTGAATGTGAGCATGTTGATGTTGAACAGCAGTGGTCCTAAATGGAGCGTTGGCGAACTCCACTTCACGTTTGTAATTACCTATAGACGCAACATAGTTCCTGTACTTTAAAAAATACTTAAAGCACTTTATTGCAATGTCCCAGTTTTGACCCAGTTTTTCAGCTGGTCTAGTAAGATGTTATATTCGAATGAGTCAAATGCACCAACTACTGAAATGTTGCCGCTATCTGTACTGAAGCATATGTCAATTACAGTTAGAGCTTAACTAAAGCAGACTTAGTAGTGGGCTGTGGCTGATAACCTGACTGGTAAACAGTTATTTAGTTTCATGGGTTGTGTAAGTTGGGGAACTGTTAAAAAAAACAAAAACAAAAGCTTTTTCTGTAATCTTACTAAAAAATGGAAGATTTTATACTGACCTGAAGCTCCTCAAGAGTTAGTTATGAGCAACAAGTGATTTTTTTCTTTTTCAGTAGTGGCTTGATGATGGCTGTTTTTAGGGCCTGAAGGAAGACACCTTAAAGCAGAAAAAATATTTACCACCTGTAAAATATTTGTGAATCTCAAACGGATTAAACCTTTCAATCAGATCAACTCTAGTGATTATAAATGAGCTCCACGACATGTACAAGTACAGATGAAACTGTGTTGAATATAATAAAAACAGAGCATAGGAGTGAGACATTGGTCACGTTTACATGAGACTTTTAATTCTTCTTTAATTCTGATTAAAAGTTAATTCTGCTCCACACACATGAAAAGTAAACATGTAAACACTTAGTTCTGCGCATTTTTACCTTCTCCTGCTGCAATGACACACATGTGCAGTCTTCTCTGTCTCATGTTGCTGTAAATATAACAAAGTTAGAAAAAAAAGTATTTGCCTCCTATATTTAATATATTTAGTCCTGTTTATTTTTCCTCTCCTCCTCCCTTGCTCAAAAGTGTGAAGTAGTATACTTTTGAAAATCAAAATTAAAGCTAAAATTGTTTTTATTAGATTGTTTTTAGGCTGAAGGTTTTATGAGATTTTCATGTAGCCGATAAGGCTCAAAACACTTTCACCGTTATGTCAAAATTAAAAGAAGGAAAATAAACATGATACCATGTAAACCTTGATTAGGAAATAAAATTTCATGTAAACTCAAAGAAAGAAATTCATAAGTAGTTCATTCGGAATTAATAATTCGAAATTAAAAGTGTCATGTAACCATACCCATTGTGTAACAAGTCACTGAATAAAACAAGCTCAAATCCATCGTCTCTGCCATTTTGTTCTTGTACAGTCACCTTGGAGACACACCTTCAGACTGAGGAGATTTTTGACAGGATCAGTTTGATCTGTCTCCCATCTTTGTCTGACACCTGATGAGAAGTGAGTATTCTGCCAGAATGTGTGCTCTTGTTCCATTCTTATGTTAACATGGATTACAGCAGGGTCTTCCCTGCTGATGGTCCATTGTCGGAGCCAACCTGCTCAGTGGGGTTGTGTCTACACTGCTCAGCAGGAGTGGCTGAGCATGAGAGTGTGTGTGTGTGTTTGTATGTGTTACCTGGCTCTTCTCAGCAGGACAAATCATCAGACACTGATGTGGCCATAAAGTGAATGTCCATATATCTGTTTGTCCGAGGCAAAGTAAGTGAAATTTATTTGTAAATCACAAATCTACAGCAATGATTCAAGGAGTTTCACATAAAACATTTTAGAAAATTAATCAAAGTCTTTCAATTTTATTCAATCTACCTAACACTGAATTTAAGAGAAGTCAGAAGTACAGCGGTCATTCTGCAGTTTACTGCAGTGTTACTTTGTTCCACATAAAAAAGTAACTTCACTTTAAACCAGGATGGAAATCAAATTAAGTTTGGATGGTCTGAGTTGAAAAGTTGTTCTTGAAAATCTAATTTAAACTATTTGTTATCACTATAAAAACCACAAAAGAGCAAAGTGCTGTACAAAATTGCAATGAAAGACATAAGAAAAAGTAGCATAACATGACACAAAGCATAAAATAAGATGCATGAACTAACATAAATTATACATAAGATAAAAACAAGTAAAAAAATAAATGGAATCTTCATCTCAATTGATGCCAAAGTTAAGTAGAAAAGACTTCAAATCAGACAGAGAAAAGGTGTATCTAATGTAAAGTGAAACATTTTATTCATAATATAGGAGCAGCTACAACAACAGCGTAGTTCCCTCTAAGGGCCAGATTTTGCCTCAATGAATATGTAAATCGGGGCGTTCACACGCAATTTTGCGTGGAGCGGGAGGAGAACATGTAAATATAGGATTTTAGCACACACAAAGCAATTTATAAAACCTGAAAGTAATTTTGCTGGTAGAAACTGCGCCTATATTTAGTACGTTTCAAAAGGACGTACAAACGGGTTAAATGCGTATTTGCGCAGACATGGCTGCAGTGATTGTTGCAATACGAAGACATAGAAATAATCAAAGACTACGGAGAGAACGCATATTTCCTCCTCGTGTTAACATGTTTGGAATGAGAGAGGAACTAATTATTAAAACATATCCAGCCTTGCTGTTTCGGAGCTGTTGGAGGAACTTAGCGCAGATTTGGAGTCAGACACAAGAAGGAGGCATGCATACCTGCAATAATTAAACTCCTGGCAAGTCTAGAGTTTTTGGAATCTAGGTCATTCCAGCGTACAGTAGCCAACACAGCAGCGATCTCTCAGTCACGTCTTTTACATGTGTTGACTGAATTCCTAAATGCAATGTTGCGCCGGATGGCGACGTTTATTAGGTTTCCACGTTCTCGAGATTCTTTGAATAAGACAAAACAAGGTTTTTTATTTAGGTAGCTGGATTCCCCGGTGTTATAGGAGCAATTGACTGCACTCATGTGAGCTTGTGCCTCCTGCAACTCTGAGCATATATACAGAAACCGAAAACACACACATTCGTTGAATGTGCAGTGCATATGTGATGCCTTTGGCATTATAACCAACGTTCCTTTGAGCTGCTGTCAAATTTCTTTGCTGTAGCTCTTTGGAATATTTGTTGGTTTCTTCCACCAACACCTCTAATTCCATCAGATCAAACTGTAAAGTTTGTTATCATGAAAACCATGACACACGCTAAATCCTCATTTAAATAGGTGTGTCTCCAACACTTTGCACCCGCTGTCATTTGCGTGAGCAATCTTAGTAGATCACGTACTAATCGAAACCCCACATGCTAAATTCTAGATGCCGCACGCTAATTAGTACATGCAAAATTACATCTAAATTTTGCCCTAAGTGTTTGCTTTGTCATTGGGACTGTTAAGCTTGCGTAGCGTCGGTGTACAGAACGTTTGGCACAACTAACACTGATAAAATGTGCTCTTGACCTCATATAAAGAGGCAGTTTCTCTTTCGTGTTGTCACAAACTGAGCAAGCTGCTCCAAAATAACCAAAACACATAATCAAAAACTGACCGTTTAAAAGGAAGTACTTCCACGAAACTGCATTGTAAGCAGGGTGCACGTGAAGTCTAAAAGAGGTATATGTCAAGCGTCTGTGGAGCTACGCAGCACATACGGCGTCAACAACATAACTGACCTTAAACAGATGCTGCAGAGTAATAAATCCAACTTTAGGAGCTGACCCAAGCGAGGATGTATCATTTAAGGTTCAGAAATATTAAAATCACAATTCAAAATCATTGACTTAGCAAAGTGCACTAATAATGCACCACTTTGTACACTTTATATTAAAAATAAAAACAAATTTTAAGCATTTTAAGTATAGTTTGTATATACTATATCTACTGTGTGTGTGTGTGTGTTCATA
>JBAMHX010000007.1:5485066-5501140 GCA_037177515.1 Pseudomugil tenellus | reverse complement strand
CTCCCCCCCTCCCCCCCCCCCCCCCCCCCCCCCCCCCCCCCCCCCCCCCCCCCCCCCCCCCACTCCCAAAACAATCACCACAGATTGCAGACGTACGCTTGGTCATCATGTTTTCCTCGATAATCAGTGTTAAGTTCTCATCAGCTGTGACCACTACTGATGTAATGAAACAGAGGAGGTGGAATAGCATCATATTGTTTCCCACTACTTGAGTTCTGAGATATTTGATTTCAAGTGAAAGACAGTTCAAGCTATTCGACTTCCTTGAACATTTAGATGCAATTGCAAAACATATTTTTCATCACTACAGCCTATGATATGCAAATCCAAATCTGCTGTAAATATGAAGGTATACATTTTTCTTTTGCAACAAAATCTAAAGGAATGGTAAAACTCTACAGGTAGCTTGCATAGTGCTCTTTTGGTTGTTCAGCATCGGCAATGTGGTGATGAACGTTTTAGTTTGATAACTCTTCAATGCAGTGTTGAAAAAACTTGATCCTTTCTTTGCTTACATTATGCTTGTATTTATAGTCAGATTCAAATATGTTCACTGTTTAGCTTGCAAGAGAACAAATAGTATACCTGACCACTTTCCATGTAGCCTAGATAGTCATTTGGGGGTTTCTCAGATGAGATTTTCCAGTTAGAAAGCTGCTGTTTATGAGTCTAGACTTCTGATAAGCATGCACTTTTATTTCCCCATAATTTAAGCATAATTAGCAAGAACATTGTTTTTACAATTATGCCTGGGAACTGATGTCCTCAACGTCTTCACAAATTAGACCAACTACAAATGTTCAGCAATAGGTGGCACTGCAATGAAAACTAACTTGCCTTTTTGTTCATACATTAAGAAATTAGTAGACGATGCATTTTAAGAACTCTCCCTAATAGCAAATAATACATTTTTAATTTCTTATAAGTGTAAATCCATTATAAAACAAGATTTCTTCAGTCACTTGAACGTTCTTTGTAGAAAATACTATTTATGATCAAAATCATATGAAAGTATGCATGATAATATGGAATTTACCAAATAAAAAAAACAGTTTAGTCTTCCCTGAAGCATATTATAAAAGAACCTTTCCCTCTCATTGCTGCCTGTGAAGAATGAAACCAGGTTAGCTGGCACTCCAACGACTGAACAAACAGTCGGCCTCCTCTTAGCGTGGGATTAGCGCTAACAACAGGCTAACAATGAGCCATGTGAGAGTGATTTAAGTCTACACCAACTCACATGTATTTGTGTCTGTTGGGTAATCTGTATTTTAGAGGACACAAAATAGGGAACTAGTGCACACACCACATGCCAGTCAATCGCTGCTTTCTCCTTTTTCTTTCGTCCTCTGCAAACCTTGTTCGGCTGATGTGGTTGCTAGATCTTAGGAGGAAAATTCCCCTTAAATGCAACCAGGCTATTGATGAAAAATGGTTGGCAGAACAGAGAAAAAAAGACAGACAAAAGGAAGTGACACTGGTCTTTGATGGTTGTGTTGAGGACCGTCTCTGCGTGACGCATATGCTGTATATCTCTGTCTGTATATGTGTATGTTGCTGTATACGTGTGTCTGCATAAGAGTGGGTGGATGTAGCTATATTGTATATATGTGCTTGTTGTCTGTCATTCAGTCCGTGAGCAACCACAGTTTATGTACACAAAGCTGTGCAGGGGTGGCATTGACTATGTGTGTGCTAGAGTTGGTTGGGAAGCAGGCGTGTTAGCAGTCATTGGGTTTCAGTGGTTAACCCCTAAATTTTTTATTTTTCAGTGCAGTTAGGAATCGTTGGGGGGGCATTTAGCATCAGCATTGGTGTGTGGGCATGTTGTAGTCTTCATTGGCCAGAAACAGCGAGGCGTGAAGGAAGTGAAGGGAAAATGTGAGTGGGGGGGGAGAACATATGAGGAAGTAGCTGCCACCAGCTCCCAAATACGCAACATATACCCCCTACCCTCTCACACCCTCCCCCCAAAAAAACCTCACACTACCACCGGAGAGAGGAGGCTGCTTGACCACAGACCACCCAGAGAGATGGAGACAGACAGAAATACAGACATAAAGACAGACAGACAACAATGTCTAAACCAATGAAGAATTAGGATCAGAAAGCATCTGGAAAGAAGAAAGTGAACAATTATCAAGTTAGTATAACCATTAATCTGGGATTGGGAAAAGAGACATGAATGGAATTCAAACACCAGGAAGAAGATATGAAAGAATGAAAGGATGAGAAACACTGAAATACTAGGTTTTGTTTGCTGCGTATAGTATAGGGAACTTAATAATATGGCATAACTGTTGTAATGTTGGGGAAATATGGTTTAAGCACTAAAGATTTTTGCTAACAAATTATCAAAATCACCTATCAGTTAACCCAAATAAAAAAAATCTTGCAAATGCAAGAGTCATTGGGAGAGTGGGGTTTTAGTAGTTCAGTAGTGATCAGACTCTTTATAGACTTTTATTTTTTAGACTTTTATTATTACAAACTACTCACTGCATCGAAAAGCTGATCCACTAACAGAACAAAAGTGTACTGTTGCATCAATTATATCTACAGGTTTAGGATAAAAACAAGCTTAACAGCAAGAGTTCCTCATCAATGTGACAACAACTTTCTGCAGCTGTGAACACAGTTTGTGAGGACTAAATATATCTTACCAAACTGTCTGCCAGTCCATTAAAAGACAGGTGAAGATCAATTTGTGAATTTTTGTTCTATCATCCTGTTAGCAGAGAATTTTCTTACAGAGTTGTTTAAATGTTAAATCATTATGCAGTGCTTGATATGGGTAAATATAAAAATGTTTTAGCATCGGTGGCTGCAAAACAGTATATTTCTTCAGGGTATGCTGAGGGAAATCATGCTTTCATCATGTCAGTAGCCATGCCATCATTATTATGCTTTATATAATGTGCAACACTTTTAACAAACATGGCAAGTTTAAAACTTTAAAAAGCCTCATTACTACTAAAGGAGGCCAAAACGCCTGGTGTTGATGAAGAAAAATATAAAAACCTATATCAAATATTATGCTAAGTGGAGAAAGTCAAATTCTACTTTTCTTTTCAGCTCTACTGTCTAATACCAGATGTTTTTCTCCAAAGCGACTTACTTCTGAAACTAAGAACAACACAAGAAAAGAATTCATTCTCTTCACGAAGGCTTTTTTTTTGCATGTTTCTTTTCCTGCAAAAGGGGGAAAAAAAAACCCGAATGACACTCGGAGAATAGTTGATGAAGACAGACCGACCATCACTGTGTGTGTGTGTGTGTGTGTGTGTGTGTGTGTGTGTGTGTGTGTGAGAGAGAGAGTGGGGGGATCAGAGTTTCCATGTGATATTTGTTTCAGGAGGGGGAAAAAAGATTTTTTTTTTTGTTCGGTTGTCTTTTATTTCAAACATGCTCAGAAACAATAGGGGTTTGTCTGTCAACAAAGTCTGTTTTTATTCTTCACTCATTCTGGACGAGAGACAGAACTTCAGGAAGCAGGAAAAGACGAGCGCAGGAACCAATTTATCCTAATGCAATAGCCAGTCTGTATGAGCAGCCTCTTATCTTCCACTGTTTCCACTGCAAAGAAGGTAAATTTTGTCTTGGGAAATTATTAAGTTTGCTTTGAGCAAAATAAATAAAAAAGAAGAAAATGTTAAAAATAATTAATAAATGTCCTCTAAGCTATTCATACTGATAGTTTCACATAAAATCTGAAGCAAGCATACAGAGGCCTGGTTGCTGTGTGCTGATATTTCTGCATACTGTATGTCTGTGTATGCATGGTTGTATGTGGGAAGATGACAGAGTTCTCTGTTTACCACATCAGTGTTCGTGCAGTGTGTGTGGTTTCCTCTCGTTCACCGCTGCCTCCTCTGTTCAGCCTCACCGCTCGGCTCTTTTCTCCACCTGATGTCCTACTGTGAAATCTGTAGATGTTTCCGTCTGTTTTTAAACAATCTTAGCTTAAGACAGCACCCCAGACAGATGAGTGGGTGTGTGCATCTGCATGGTTTGTGATCCTCTAAGTTTTAATGGTACAAAGATTTGCCTGTATATATAAACTGGACATTCGCCAGCGGTTTGAGGACTAACATTTTAAAACATTGAGTTTAAAATTCACTCAGTTACTTTAACTTTATACTCTCAGCACTGTTTAAATTGGCACATGAAGGGTAAAGGGTTATATCTACTTTATTAAAAAATTGTTCAGATGAACCAGCAACACATTGATTGTAATGAGTGAGCTGGCTAAAAACATCTGAATGAGTTGGTTCATTCAATGTGCCATGTGAGAACACAAAAGTTTTTTTAATTCAGCACCAAACAACCCTCATCGGTATTGCAAGTGCTGCATTATCCTGTGGCTGAGTTCATCTTTAACAGGCTGTGGCCAAAAGGCAGCATACAGTGGTCTCCATCCATGCTGCTATGAATCACCTATATAACATTTTACTGCTTTGTTTTACTGCATAGAAAGTAAAAATCAGATGACAAGCAGGGTCTGGATGTCTGCATGTTCTACTCTTGAGATGCAAAGTTCCAGAAGATTTCTATCTATGGATCAGATTAAATCATTACATTCCTTGAACTCTTGGAATCGTCTCATCTCCAAGTTGCCAAACAACTTTTACTTAAAGGGGCCCTTGTATGCTATTTTGTTCCTTTCTGAGCTTTTTATTGCGTTATAATGTGACAAGTGAGCAATACATTTTTTTATTACATAAATGGATGTTTGAGTTTTCCAGCAAGTCTATACATTCAGTTAAACGTTATTTCAACATTTTAGTACTGTGATGGACTAGCGACCTGTCCTGGGTGTAACCTGCCCTTCGCCTGATGACTGCAGGGATAGGTTCCAGCTACTCACGACCCTTAATTGGAAGACGCGGTTTTGTAAATGAATGGATGGATATTTTAGTGTCCCAGGTGTGACTCGGTGCTTGGGACACTTCTCTAGGTTTTGCATGATACCAAAACCATGCCCACCTTCACTGCTCAGTGGAAGACAGAAGAGGCTAAAATTTTGGTGGAGATCTGGGACGTTTTTAGTGCTAACATGTAAGGGAAAGCTACATTTGTTCATTTTCCTGAAGGAAACAGCAGCTAGACAGGAATGGATTGATGCTTCTGGGAGCCAGCCATATATGCCATACTTGTAGGGTATTTGTGACCGGTGCTTCACTGGAGTCTGCTGGATGAATAAGGACTGTTGGATGGAGGATTTGCTATCAGACTTTTGCTGAAAGGGAGGTGTGCTCCCATAATGAAGGTGTTTACGATTCTGAGACACAAGCTGTAAGTAAAACTGAATAAACCAAAACAACATTGTTGATTTTGTTTTGATAGTTTTATAATCTTAAATAGTTTAGCTATATGAAACAATGTATGGAGGAATGTTGCAAACTAAATGACCAGGCAAAAGACATCCAGGTGATTAGTTACATGAAACTATAAATGTAGATGAAAGGATGCTAGAAACGTAACAGACTATAGGCTACTACAGACTTTATCGGCTATGAAGCTTATGGAACCAGCTCCCAGTGTGGGTACGAGGGTGGAAACCGTCTCTGCCTTTAAAATCAAACATAAAACCTTCCTTTTCAACAAATCTTACAGTTTGGGATAGTCTACCCGGACATCCCATGATGCACTGAGGACTTCCAATTATTATCTCTTCTGCTTATCTTCCATGTATTTGACAGTACTGGCATAATTAACGTATTTCTTTTTTTCTGCAGGCTTTTTTCTTATTTCTGCTTTTTTGCAGGTTTTATTTCTCATTTCTTCCTTTTTTGCGGGTCTTAATTCTTATTTTTCTTTATCTGCAGGTCTTCCTGGATAGAAGCTGCAATGTCTATTAATCTGTCTTTCCTGTCCTTGTAACCCCAGCGAGTCGAGGCAGATGGCTGCCTTACCTGAGCCGGGTTCTGCTGGAGGTTTTGCCTCCCTGTTACAAGGGAGTTTTCTTTCCCACTGTCGCCCCATGCTTGCTCAGGATGGGAGATTGCATCGAATCTTGATCAAAGTCAAGATTCGATGCAATCTTGCTGGTTAAGGCTATTTTTTTAATTGGCCGATCTCTGTGAAGCGCCTTGAGACGACATTGTCGTGAAATGGCAGTATACAAATAAAGTTGAAATGAACTGAACTGAACTATAGCTAGAAAGCAAGAGTACCAAACAGATACGCCCTGCTGCATCTGAGTTGTTTACTTGTTTTATGGGTTTTGACATGTACAGCTGCAAATTTTTTTGTTCATATTATTGACTGAATAATATTTGTTTGTTTACAAGTTTTTCATGCTGTTTCTATGATGAAAGCAGGTGATGTGCACGCCTATGAATGTCTCCTGGTGATTGACCAATCAGGCGTCCGCATTTTCTCTGTTTGTTTCTGGCAGAGGCTGATCTGAGGGCCTACCGTGAGCTTCAATGTGTCATAAATAAAGAAGTTTTTGGAAAATTATTGATTAATTCCTGCCCTTGTGGACTCAAACACAATTACAATTATTTAGCCTGAAATTTGCATTTTAGAGGGTTTGGTTTGGTTTCTCTCTCAAAGGGACCCAGTTAGAGGGAGTAAGGACTGCTACTGAAACTGCTACTGAAACTAAGCTAGTTCTTCCATCTGAAGAAGACTTTTATAGCTCTGTTGGAGTGTGTGTGTGCTTTACTGTGTCTGAATTGCAGAAGAAGGACTTAGCTACGGCCTATAGCACGTATTCTGCCCGCATTAATTACAGTATGAACAGAGCATGTACAGGAATATGACAAATTACTAAAAGAACTTTGACAGTAAAGAAAATGAGCGTTTTCAAGTCTAGACTGAAAAAGAAACAAACGTAAAACCTCAGATCATGACATCCACCACTAACAAGTTGTCCAAGCTTACTCAATTTGTCTTTTTAACAGGTTTACAGTTATTTAAACCAGTGCTATACAGAGAATATTTTGAGCATGAGAAACACTGTGCCAATCTGGGAGTCTTAACAGGGTTTCCTTAAACTTAAATGTTTGTCGGTCTGGATACACATCGTGAATAAAGCTAGCTTTATTAACACCGTATTTAAACTTTATTAACTCAATTTAAATGTTTATATTTGCCACAAATTAATTCTTGAGATGAACTGGGTGCACCTTAATAAGATGTGAAGCAAGCAGATTATAGTTGACCAAAAATAAATGTGAATACTTGGTCCAACATTTCTAGAAGGATGCTTTAACTTGGTCGGTGAGGGCTACTGTAAAATGATAACTTTATTCCCATAAAATTCACAAATTACACATAGGGGGGATGTGTATTTGCCTGCATGGCTAATGTCTCAGATGTACAGATGAGACCACATGGAAACTGTATGCAGGCAATGAAAAAATAAGTAACAGATTAAGAAAAAAATGGAAGGAGAACAAAGCAAAATATTTTTTCCGGAGTTCAGAATCTGTCTGAACATCTGTCAATTTCTCATCTAGGAAAATGTGGGGATTTCTGAAATGACTCACATTGGAGAAATAAAGAGTGTGTTTAATAAACTTTTTTTGTATTCATTTTGTGTGATTGTTGCCAAAGCAAAAAAAAAAAAAAAAAAAAATCAACATCAAATGGAAAGAAATCATATTTTTGGGCACAAAAACATGGAACATGCATCTAAACTTAATCTCTGTTCTGTTAACACCTTCTTTCTCTTCTAACTTTCTTTGTCTGACAGACCTAAAAAAATAAAACAGCAGAAATTCTTTTTTGGGGGGAAAGGAGGAAGGGGCAAGTGAGGAAGGGCTGAGATGGAAATTCCCCTTGTGGATCCAGGTCACTTATTTCCACTGTCTGCCGTTCTGACTCATGCTGGTATCATACAGCAGAGGAACAAGTCAGGTGATCCATATGGTCAGTTAAATGCATGGAGACAAATAATAACTTATAAGTTGTGAAATGTTTGTGTTTACTGGAAGAGACATACAATAATGCAGCGTTGCAAGAGGAACTTGCATTGTAAAGTATAAAATTGAAAATGAAAACCGTAATTTCAAAAAGCTTGATTTCAAATCTCAAATGATTCCGGACAAAGTCTGACCAGAAGAAACTGAAATTCAGGAAGAATCAATTAGCGTCAATTGTTCAGACCTCTGACTTCAGTTATTATTTTTTCATCCACTACGAAATCACTTGAAATCATTAAAGGATAATCAGAATTTGGGATTTATAGAATTTTTGAAGATGTGAAGTTTTCGCAACTTCAATTTCTGGAGAGCAATTTTAAGTTAAGATGAACGTTTTTCAGCTGTGTTTTTGTTTTTATGAGTGTTGTCCTGAACAAAACACCTTCAACTTTTTAGTAATTGCAGATTGAATGGACTCTGCCTTCCTTGTGACCCTTAAATGATGAGTAGCCATAGAAAAAGTAGTAAAGGAAGATCGAAGGCTGGATGCTTTGCTGTCGACCTCAATTTTGTTTGCCAGTCACACTATAATTAGCTGGATGCTAATGCACCAATCAGTTCAACTCAAGCTTATCCTATCAGTCATTGTCATTTCACATTGATGTATCATCGATGTAGCAGAAACACATTAAACACACAGGAAAACTATGTAATACTTTTTGACTTACAGGGAATAATAACTGGCACAGAGCCCAGTAAATAACATTCACACCCCGTGTGTCCCTCAGTTAGAGGAATTAGAAAACAGATGTTGTCAAACTTGGAGCAAAGGCCTAAAAGTATGTGCAGGACTCAAAAGGTTAAAATAGTTTTCTAGTGATCCCGATCACCTGTGATTTTTGGGAGTCTGCAAATTTCTTTAAAGGAACGTCATGAATAAAAAAAAAAAAAAAAATTTATTAAAAACTAACAGGGGTGTGTAGAATAAGAGGACAAAGAGGCCACAGAAACACAGGAAAAAAGTTTTAATTCATATACTATATGCCATGGTACACAGACAGAAGCCCGGACAGAGTAACACAACAGCAATGACCTGACAAGAACCAAGGAGTATATATACTCTGAGGGAACTCAACAAGACACAGGTGAAATGAATGAACTTATATAAACCAGTTTAACTAATTAACTGAGGCAGAACAAAATATAAAACACAAGATTGCTCAACAGGAAAAACTACAAAATAAAACAGCAAACAAGAGCCAAAGACAACCCAAAAACACTAAACCATGAGAAAAAAAAAACATTTAAAACGTATAATGTTTTTTACTTCCGATTGCAGTGTTTGTGTGTCTTTGTGTTCTCTTTGCATATGTACAGAGTTGTGTACCATTTCCAATATCAGTGCAGTAAAACAAAACAAAAAGAAAGAAATAAAAGAGGAGCCTGATACTCTTACAGGGCCTGTTTTTGATGACGGTGAAATCTGATTTGACAGATGAGGTTAAAATTGTGTGAGTTTAGTGACAGAATAACAGTGGATTTGGGTTTGATGGTTAAGGCCTGTGTAAGATAATGGGCAAGGCAATGCATGAAACCTATAAGACTCCACAGAAGCAGTGAGACAGGGACATAGTCTTAATGTTAGAATTTCAGTGTACAGATCAGGCCGTGGGTGTGTTTGTGCTTTGGTGTATGTGTGCACAGACATGTGTTTGACTGTGGTTTTTCTGTGTGTGTGGGCTTTACTCTGCTGTAAGTGATTGTTGCACATAATCTGTGACAGCAACATCAGCCTCTCCCTGTCTGTTTCACTCTTACATACTGTTGTTTGTTTCAATCCTTTGTATTTTAACTTACAATTTCTACCAAATTTTCTACAATTTCTACTACAAGCAAATTTGTTTTTAAAAATGTTTAAAGCTTCCAATTACGTGCAAGTGATATAAAATACATTTTGTTGTTTATCCTGCTCTTCCTAGTCCCTATTTTCTATGTTTAGTTGCCTGGTTCATTTGATCTTTTAGGCCTTTTTCTTTTAGACATGTTGTGATTAGTTATAGCAAACAATAGTACTTTGGTTAAACATTGGATAAAATAATGGTTTAGATTCAGTATTCACTATATTTTTGGTTAAATTAGATTCAACGTTACAGGAGTGAAAAAAAAGAAAATAGAAGTAGACATCTTGGATTGGCTTTTGGAAAATTCTTTCTAAAATTCCCAAATTCCCAGAAAATATGAAAAGATATGAAAAAAGTACCTAAAGCCTTTCAAAAAGAGATAAATAATAAATTAAAGCATGGGAACAATAAATTTATGTCTGCTCTTCAGACTTTCCATTTTTATTGATTGCCTGTGAAACAAGTGCAAATATGTGTATTTGCCTTTCGCTCTGTATCTGTTTTTCTCTTGTGTTTGGAATAGCAACACACCTACTCAGGGTGTGTTAAAGTGCGTGTTGCATTTTGTCTGTCCACTCGGTGTGTTTACTCATATTTGTGTGCAGTGGCTTAAGTGTGAAAATTCCACTTGCTTTCGATTGTGTCTGTCTCCTCGTGACTCATTGTGCGGTACTGTACCTGGCTAATCACTGGAGCATTAAACATGATTAGTTATCATTGTTGCTGTTGTTGGGTAACAGACAGTGGTTTTGATAGGGAAAGGAGAGGCAGTGAGCCAGACAGCAGGCTTTGGCTCTAAGATCCTAGAAAAATGTGATTTTTAACCCTGTCTGACTTGCATTTTAGTGTTTCCCAATATGTCTGCAGAGTTGCTTTGATGCTAAAATGACTGTGGGTGCCAAACCTACATTCAGCATGAAACCAAAACAATAAAGCTGTAGTCTACTGTTGTTAAAGGCTATGTATTACATGGATTACATTTATAAACTTTTATCTTTCATAAAGTTAGAAATTCATCTTTTAAAAGTTGTGAAAATACACACAAAGATTAGCATAAAAAATATATATTTTTTAGTGAACAAATGATTCTAGTTAATCTGCTACACCTGTACAGAAGATAAAGGGGATCACATGGTCCTCATGCAGGAAGACAGAGTCAAAAGAAAAAAAAAGTGTTTTGACCTAAAAACAGAAACACACCAAGAATATATGATGGGAAAATGATTGTTACTGAATAAATGGTCAACTCAGTGACTGTGTCAGCATGCAGAACATACAGAGTGAAAAGTGTTCGCTGAAAAGCGTTCATACTAATGTGACCCTGCCAAAAAAAAGGTCAGAAACAGGCCAGGAAGACTCCAAGTCCTGAACAAATGGCAACCACCCCCACGCACGGACCCTAGTTTTATTTATCCTCGACTGGTTCATCTATTTCAAACTTTTTACTGACTAAAGAAAAGTAAGTTTTATAAATGATTTCTTTTGATGTAATTATCAGAACCATAAAGACAGACAAGTAACTGAGTTCTCTATCTTTTCACAAATGTTTTATTTCTAAAGGCACAATAAAAACTGTGCTGGTCATCCTTGCAAAATTTGAAAAATCATTTAACCCATTAATGCCTGAATTTATTTACAAATAAATAAATATATTACTATAACTACTACTATTATAATACTACTACTACTACTACTATTACTACTAATAATAATTCTAATAATAATGACAAGGATTATAATTATGATAATAAAATTATATTAATTATGGGTAAATAAAAGTATGTTAAAATGAATATTGATTAAGAAAGAAAGAAACAGTATTTTTTTAAAAAATGATTGGAAGTGGTTTGTAAATTTTAAATTTAATAAATTAAATCAAATTATAATTTGATTTAATAATTATAATAAATTGATTTATAATTATAATAAAGCAATTTTAATATGAAAGGTGAAAAATGCTTTTGATGTAAAGGACCATTTCTGAAAGTAAAAAAACACAAGTTATCTTACCCTCAAGTTAGGTTTCAGGGTTTAACCCTTTTAGTACCACGAGGATTACCGTGGACGCTGCGTCACATGTGTGTTTCAGAATACTGTAACTCCTCGCTATTTTGTGCAATGATCATCTTTCAAGCTGCTCCTGTTATCATGAAAATATCGGTTTTATGTGCTAAAATAATTTATATGAAATGTGTTTAAATACCGAGGCTCTTTTGGAAAGACCCAGTATGAAATTGTAGTGACATCTCTGTTGCAGTCAAATGAGTAACTTCTACCGATTTTAGAAAGTAGCCAGTGTTGTTTTGTGTCCTCAAGGCTATTGCAGTCCTGAAGTACGAAGTTCATTTTAACCTTCATGTAATTTTGATCAATGTACAGAGATTTACACCTGGGATTGAACTTAACAGGTAAGGACAAGAAAATGTAAAAAAAATATTGCCATACTTAATCAAAAATTGATAACTTTCTCATTTCCACGTCCCCTGCAGGCATGCAGATATCTGCTGGTTTATCTTTTGATCCCTTAGCTGGGAAAGAATTTTATCTGTTACATAAATGTTTGTGTTGCTATAAAATAGCAGAGATGAGTCATTACTGAAAGGTGAAGTCTAAAGTTAACAAAAGTAAGCTAATAATAACAGGAGTTTATAGCTCTGTTCCATGAGGCCTGCTGTCCTGCATAGGCGCATCCATGAATCAACTGGCTGAATCTTTTCATCTGCATGCCATTCAGTTCTGCCGAGGGCTGGTATTGAGCTATTTATTTAATTCAGGAACAGATGACATAATGGCTCTTTGAAAGAATAGTTCAAGGCCCCCTCAGTTTTCAAATGCTCTGAATTTTTCCACCATTCCATCAAGTTATTAAGTAATATATTTTAGACAGTTAAAAGCACACACATACTGAATATTGCATATAACCCTTTCAATATCACCTAATTTACCTGAAACCTGTTGTGATGACTTGACTATATAACAGATTTAAAAGATAAAATTACTGTAGGAACTTTTGAAGAACATAAATAACTAGTTTTAACTGAGCATAAGTCAGTCGTGAGAAAGCAGAAAATCATTTAACCTGCTGATAATGTTTTTTCTCTTTTTTTTAACCTATATGTTAAACTTTACAAGTTTATTAAGTCTTTTTGCTGACTTTGTGATCACAGTGTGGGATTTCCCACTTTATACCGGTTGTGCACAAACAGACTCTGGAGATAACACGGTAGACATGATCTTAAAACATGATCTTTCAGCGCAGCTAACAGGATTATAGGTATTCAGACAAAACTGAGGCATGAAGAAGAGCAAAGACGCATGAGTGGCTCTGAAGTTCATTTGTGTCTTGGATGGATGCTTTTCAGTTTCATTTATAATAAAAACAGCTTGTATGTGACTGGGTGGCAGACGAGACAGGGAATCTACCTAAGATGAATTTCTGAAGAAAAACCACTGCATATGTTGTGCATCTAGTGGATTACCTCAATGCATCCTCCACACCCTAAAAAACAGCCTTTGACTCGGATTGCAGGTATTTCTTTGTCTCAAAGGAGTTGCTTTGGATTTCGCCTGTCAATTCTTCCCATTTTATTTTATTAACAGAATAAATCACTAAAATATCATATAATGTGGATGACATTTTTCACTTTTTCTTTTCATTAAATATATATCACCCTAATTCCCTAATGCATTTTATTTATTTTCATCCACCTTTAAAGCTTTATTTGTTTATTAAGATTTTAAGTTACAAAACATGAAATAAAAAGTAGAAAAATTGCAAAACAGATATCAAGCTTTAATTAAACCAAGTCAAAATACAAGTTTTTACCAGAAAAGATTTGAATGGAATTTATGGAATGATTTCTACTGATTGATATTTTTTTACTTCTATTTTAGAGAGAAAACTAATTAAACCATCATTTTTTAGGGTTAAGAAATCTCACCAAGTCAGGCAGGTACGTAATTCTTCATGTATTCCATAACATTTACATTATAAAATGTTCTTCTGTCCAAACCCAATAAAACTAGCAGCATCTATTAAAAGTGGATGTAAACAGATTTTTCGGCCTAACATCAGAATATCTGCACCAGCTACACAACTGACTGTTAAACAGGATAACATCAACCTAGGAAGGCAATTATTTCTCTGCTGTGTTGGATTTTGTTGCCTTAAGTTACAACCAATGACATTTCATTTTCAGGAAGCAAGATATATAATAAAAAAAATACATTGTTGGGACAAATACATAACAGTCCCTCGTTGATAAAGTAGCTTATTAAGCTAAACCAAGGTATGTTTCATGTGAAAGCTGGCAAGAGGTTTTGCAATACAATTGCTTAAACATGTTTGGATATTGCAGAAGTACTTTAAAACTATAGTGTTAAGCAATTTTTTTTCTCATAATGCAAATTTCCTTATTTTTATGGAATTAAATAAAAATAACACTAAAGCAATCAGGTTTGTTGATTTCTGCGGCAGCTCACTTATATATACCTTGGAATATGTAGACACCCACTCTTGTTGCAAAATCAAGAAAAGACACAAATGAAATCTGTGACAATATAAGTAATCTTTTTTCTTCTTTTTTTTTGTTTTGAGGTTTTTGACATTTCATTGTGAGAATCGACTGATATTTAAAAAAAAAAGGATGTTGATGAGACATATAATTTCCACTATGTGTTCACAGCATGTTTGCTGCATTTTGATGCTGCTTCATGAATCTGCAGTTTGACAACCACAGATACATTATCTCCACCACACTTATGGTCACAGTAATACCTTGTTGTATTACTGAACTTCCTAACTAATAAAAATAAAATAAAACCTGGAACAATTTTTTTCCACTTTCAATTCATTTACTACTTCACACTAATCATTGGGATACGTATCCCCACCGTTTTTACCACGTCATACTTCCCTGTCTTCCTACTTAGTTTCCTTTAATTCTGCCCCCAGCCCCCTCCCACCATCACATCAGCCCTGATCCCCTTCCTTTTTTCTCTGTCTATGTTGTGTCTTCCCAGTTTGTCCTTTCATCCATCAGAGGACGAGCAGGAGGAAGAGGACGAAGGCCTGTTTGAAGTTGGCGTCTGTCCCAAAATCAGTAGGCACACCTGGAGGCCAAATTAGTAGTGTTGTCCTCCAGTGGTACACACACACAAAATCACGCACTCTCTCTCTCTCACACACACACACATTTCCATTGTCGCTTCAAAGCCACATGACTACAGGGCTCTGAGAGACTAAATACCGTTTACCTTCAACTCCACTGACTGATCGGCTTCCTTTGCACTCATGCAACACCGGAAATAAACACATACACACACATGCAAGTACAGACTGTACACAAATAAAACTCGCTGACAATATGCTTTGACCTAAATGCCCCCTTCTAAAAGTAAGAAACAAGTGCATGACGAGTCTGAGTGTTTACGTGTACATATGTGTGCATTTTTATACAAGTCTTTATACACATCACGCATAAACACGTCTTTAATGGCCAGGTGTCCCAATTAAACCCAATCTCACAATAATATCTGATAGGTATGTTTTGTCCATAACGGTCACAATAAAGGTTATGGAAACATTTTACGTTGCCTTATGTTTAGTGGAACGCGCTTTTCCTCCACCACCTGTATCCACATTTAGCTAAACGGAACCATGGTTTTATAATTCTGTGTGTAACCCAAACAAATTATGAGTCAAAGTATTATTGAAACGTTGCTGTATTTGGTTGGCTGTGCCTCAAAGTTGGCTGTCTGGCTTTATTGTTTACTGTTAAACATCCTTTCCACCTCTCCTGCTTCTTTTAAGCATTTTAGAATGTGTCATAGTTTTGCTAAATTGCATTTACAGAACATTAATGGAAATTGATAATTCTACTAAACTTTTGTGATTTTTCCAATTTTTTATGTCTGGTCAGCATAAAATGTGATTCAGCCAGTAGTATTTCCTTCATTCTCTTAAATTAATTTTAAAATAAAGGGAATAGAAGCTAATTGTGTTATTATATAATAATATTTTTAAAAATCATTGTTTAAAACTTACACTTAATCCAATTTTGGGATGGAAAACCTTCTGAAATATTTAGTCCATAATTTAACATAAACATGATAATTTAAATACGCTTATATATTTAATTTAAACTTCTCTACATATGTTTGGGCAATCGTTCTCATCATATTTAAGCCTGCAGGATTTTTGCTGAGATTAAATAGATCTGTATGATAATAATAATAATAATAATAATAATAATAATAATAATAATAATAATAATAATAATAATAATAATAATAATAAT
>JBAMHX010000007.1:5472927-5483200 GCA_037177515.1 Pseudomugil tenellus | reverse complement strand
ATAGATATATAGATAGAGATATATACAGAAGGAAATTTAAGAAGAAATATGTGTAGCTGAAGAAAACACTAAACTATCAAATATGCTAACATTAATTCAGTTAAAAGCTAAAATAAAAAGGTGGACCTTGAGCCTCTTTTTAAAAACATCAGCAGCCTCTGCTTCCCTCAGATTCTCTGTCAGGCTGTTAAACAGTCGAGGGCCGTAATAATGGAAGGAGGCCTCACTGTATGTTTAAGTTCTGGCATTGCAACAGATAAAAGGCCGGTACCAGAGGACCTCAGGGTCCGCGTTTATCAGAACTTAAAATGAGTTCTGATAAATAAGAAGGCCCAAGACCATTAATACATTTATAAACAACTAAAAGAATTTTAAAGTCAATCCTGAAACGCGCGGGGGCAACGATTTGAAAACTGGTGTAAAATACTTGTTTCTACAATTTTCTCTAAAATACTTTGCTTAGCTCAAAATTTTGGCTTAGAAACACACAAATGACTATTAATGAGCTGGACTGTTCTTGTGAAACCAGTGGGAAAAATAACTCCTATACCAGATAGAAGGAAAGGTTCCAGTAACATAAAACATCAGAGTTCAAACTGTTGAACCATCAAAGCTGCAGTTGTTCTAGCAGATTCTACAGCATTGACTTGTTCTTTTCAGAGAGAATATGAACAAAGCAAACAAATAATACTCAACACTACTATAATTAAAAGACGGACTTATGTGTGATTGTGTGTGGATGAGTGTGTGTTTAGCGGACAGCTCTTAACCTGGAAATTAAAGGGAGCAGTGTGTGATTGTGTTTCTGTCAAAACAAACAGAACTTTAGTGATACACATGAGCTCATACAGAATATAATGGTCTGTGGTTTCACCTTGTTGACTAACTCCTTTATGTTAACTTCTTTATGTATTTAATCTGATCTTTTTTTCCCTATTTCTCTACATTCATTGATTACTGTTTGGTTGTTGCATCCTCATTCTGATGCATGAAGTTTTTTTGTGTTATTTTTATGTTCAAAGTTAATCATATTACATTTCTGAAGTGATGTGTGCATTCCTGAATAAAAGCAGGTGCATTTAAAATACGTATTTGCACAGTGCAAACTCCATTTTTTTATACTGCAGAACCCCATTAATTGTTTTCAACTTTAAACTTTATTTCCCTTCATATTTGTTTTTTTCCACCTTAAATAGTTTTTTCCTTAGTGGCCTTTTATCTAAGGAATCAAGCATCTATTTCTGCAAAACCACGATTCAAATAGATGCATAAGCTACTAGAGAAAATAATAACGGATTAGTCCAGATGTGTCTGACTATTGCTGCTGTGGTTACTGAGGTCAGACACATCTGAATTAATCAGTTCGTCCAGTAATGAAAGACAGGAAACAAGGAGTTGTCTTCAGTTCAGGAAGCTGTGCATAAAGCCAGTTGGACACAACTAAACATACCATAAGAGTTTATGATGATTAACAACCAAAGTGTTCACATATTTGCAACAGATACTTATACTAATTTTTATTATGTAACAGGGGTTCTCTCCTTATAACCTACTACTGATGCAACATGTAACCTTTATCTCTGAGAACAGCGTCACATAGAGTCATTTAATAAAAATTAAAATAATCTTTTGTTAAGAAAATAGGTGCTAATGTGTTTTGTTCTCCTCTTATATTTTGAAAATTTGACCTGTGGAAGTTTAATTTTTTTTACTCAAGGCCTCATTATTTTGTCCCCAAATCTTCTAAATCTTCACTTTTTATTATTTTACTGTTTGAAATTTTTTTAAAAAGTGTTGTTTTTGTTGCCAAGCAGAACATATGAGCAGCTAATACAAGGAGTATGTAACTAACGTAGCAAAATGGCTCAAGCTTGAATGAAATCAATTCACCTCATTGCTGGGGCTTATCTGTCAGTCATGGTGTCAAAATAATGCATTGTGCAATCAGTAGCTGAGCCTCTATTTTCCTCCTACTCTCTCTGCTGTCTGACAGGTTTATGTTATGTAAGACTGGTCTCCTTGACATTTGACAAGCAGTCAATAGCTAATGATAACCCGTGACTGCAACAAGCTATAGCCATCTGTTCCTCTCTCCATTACTTGCAGTAAAGTGAGCTGGTGCTAAAAAAAAATGCAAAAAACATTGCCAAATATGCATATTTGTCCAATTCTCTTCCTAAACTGACTTCTACAAATCCTTCAGTACGATCGTATGTTAACTAACTCGGAATATGTGTGCAGTTTCACAGTGCGTCTCTTTCACAACAATGAATTATGCTGTGTTGTGTGTCAGTTTGTGTCCTTGGTGGGAGATAAATTGCTAGAAAAGGGGGAAAATTCAGCCCAATCCTGATGGAGACCTGCAACCTTTAAATCACTCAATAGTTTTGGCCTCGGGGTCACGGCAAAATCAGAGCTGGCAGATTAGATGAAAACCCACTCTCTCTATCTTCCTCTCTTTATCAGTGTCTGAATATACACAGAAAGAGGGGTGAGCAAGAGACAGATGGGAAGTGAGATGAATAGAAAAGTACAGATGTGGAGATGAAGAAAAGGTTTTTTTAAAAAAGAGCAAAAAGGTAAGATAAGAGAAGAGCAGCAGGCGTGAAACAGTGTGGAAAGAGTTAAGATACAAAACAGAGTGATGGAAGAAAATTAAATGGAAAAGGTGACGAGAATAAATAATGTGAAAAGAAGGAAGGAAGATGGACAGAAAACATGAAGGAATGTTTGGAGGAGAAAGAGAGAAAGCAGTAAATAAAAACGGAGAGATGGTGAACATATAACATGGTTGAGAGAAGAGAGATGAATGAAAAGAAAATGGAAGGAGTGAAGAGGAAGAGGTTGTGTTGAGAAATATTGCAAAACTGATTACAGAAGAGGATGGTCACACATGCACATGGCTTTTAGATACTGAGAACTATTTTCTTCACAGGCCGAATTGTTCAACTGTAAAAGTAAAGAAAGGACCATTGTGTCTTAACTCAACCAACAATTCAGATTTCCTTTCTCTTTTTTATTGTTTTTCTCGCAAAATGAGTTAGTGAAATCACAACTTACAGACATTCATGTCAACTATGACATTGTGGGTAGATTAGATTGTAAAATGAGCAAAAATTATTGAGCAGTTATGGGGTCCAAATAGGCTTCTTGGAAATGGTGAATACCTATTCTAAATATGAGGAAAAAATATATAAACTCCACTTCTCAAAATATGTCCAAACATTTCTTATCCGTAAGATTTGTCCCATTTCACTGCTGTGGGCTGTTTAGTGCAATGGAAACTTGCCTGCAAAACAGCTTAATAAAAAAAACGGTCAAATTACCCAGAGTAACTTTTAATTTTTAAGAAAAACAGAGAAAAGGAAAAAGGTCAAAGAGGACAAATGTAGAAAAACATCAAATACATTCTTTGAATGCATCTCTTAATAACTTTTCAGTCATAATTTTTTTAGAAGGCATTGTCGGAGAAAGTGAGGAAGAAACAGAGAGATCAGCAGATAAAAGTAGAGTAAACATCAAACTGACTTTTTCTGGCTGGAGAGTACTCGGAGATGAGACTGAGTGCAGGACAGCCATTGGTAAAGCTGGAGCACTGTGCCAAAATCTGCCTAGGTTCCGAAGTGGGGTTCTGAAGAGAGCAATTTCTTTGTTGAATATATAAACAAGAAAGATTTATCTTTCTTTTTTATTCTAAAAATGTATATACTGATACATAATTATATAATGCATTGTTTTTAAATAGCAGTCATGATAGACGCAAACACACATACAGGCACACAAGTTTGCAGTTATTGAGTTATCTTTACTAAAACATTTATAGCAATAACCTCTATTAATCATGATTTTTACCAGGTAATCTTTACCACTAAACTTAAAGAAGCAAAAAAGCGAAATCATCTCACCACAAGGTTTGTTGTTGCACAATGCCTGTAGGCCAAAACGACACATTTCATGAGCGACACCTTCTACCCCCTTCTACCTCTTACGCCCACTCTCCTCAACTGCAAAGCAACTGCAAAGTGCAAACACACTGCATCAAACAATATCACTTTGTGCAGCATGTCAAAGTAACTTTCAAGTTTATGTAGTTATCTTTGAGCTAATCTGTAGCTCCTTTAACTGTTGAAGTGCTCTCCACTTTGGAAATAGAAGGTGTTGACACCTTAGCAGCATTTGTCTTTCTGTGGATCAGGGCTCCTTCACCGAAGTGTCTGCCGATGTGAACAGTTAAAGTGGACTCGCTTTAGTAGCGCAAACATGATAGACATATTGCTTAGAATTCCTGTTTAACTAAGCTTAGTTAAAAGTGCAAGTGGAAAGAAGCCTCACTCTCTTTATTTAAACAATGACAAACAAAATTATGGATATATGTGCAAAGTATGTTTCTATGGTGATAGACATCATTCTCGCATTTATCTGTATTTGCTGTATTATAGATAAACTTTCTGTTCCTGTCTTTGCTATTTCACTTGAAAAATTCCAAGACAGTCTTGCTGCAGAGCTCCACTGTGAGGAGCTCTGCACTGCGCTCTGAGGCCACCTCCACCACAGGGCAGGAAGAAAGAAACTTTCCCTCTCCCAACTCTATCTGGGTGGTGATTAGACAAAGAAGAATGTTTGCCAACCGCCAATGATGTTATGATGTGATAAGGTCCTTTTTTATTTTGGTGACGGTTCTACACCAGTAACGCTGAATACAATGAAAACTGTAGTCAGCAGAACCCTGCTATAATAACTGAAACCAACCAAAAAACAAGAGCCAACTGTTGGGCTGTCTCCAGTAAAGGATCGATTGAACATAGCATTTAGCTAAAAATCTAAAGTCTTACTGTTCAAATGCACCTTAGAAGTGTTATCATGTAAAGTTATTAGTTTTAAAATCAGCAGATTGCTAAACATATTACTAAAGGGATATTATTCATTGAAAAGAATATAATTTTCATGAGAAGGACAAGTGACCAAACTGTCCAGGGATAGGCTCCAGCTACCCGTGACAGAGAGTTAGGAAAATGGATGGATGGATGGATGAATGCATGGATGGATGGATGCATGTATGGATGGATTAGTGAACTTAATGTTATTTATACCATGATCAAGGTGGTTATAACACACCGTCTGCTGATTGCTTGGTGCATTTTATTTAGGGATATGTTAGTCGATACACTTAATGTTTTATAAAACAGAACAAAGATGGCCACATTATTGTTGTAACGCACCATTGGATGATTTTCTTGTCAGCTGTTTTGTAACACAACTTATTTGGAAATGTCTTTGCCTCTTGTTGCTTTATGGTGAAGGTTGCCTGAGAATGGAGCCTGCATCAGAACTGTCCTCATTGGAGCTCTGCAGCCAAACTCCTCTGAAAAATATGGATTGTCATCGCTTGCATACTGGATTTATGGGGAGAGGGGACAGAGGAGAGAGAGGAGGTGGCAATTTATGTGAAGGTACATGAACGTAAGGCTGGGCCGGTTGGTAAACACGGGGCTGGAAATTAACTCAGAAATACAGTGGCTGTGTCCGAATGTGTACCCTATATACCCTACAAGTGCCCTGTGTGGTGGTCATAACATCACAAACAGAATTAGGGAACTAAATAGTGTGCAGTGTAGTGAATGAGGGATTGGGGCATAGGGTGCACATGCAGACACGGCCAGTGTGACATCATGCTATTATCATGCTATATATGAAATTACACCATAGAAATTTTTCTCTTTCGGTTTAGAAATTATACATTTCTGGTTATTGCCCCTTTAACATACTGTAGCTTTAATAAACTTCCTTATTTCTTTTACTAGTAACCCAGACCGTCTTTGACATAAGAACCAGTGTTGGGCATCTTACTTTAAAAAAGTAATTAGTTATAGTTACAAATGACTTTTCCCAAAAAGTAACTGAATTAGTAACTCATACATTAGTACATACATAAAAGTATTTAGTTACCCAGCAAGGTAATTGTCATTAGTTACAATGTGCTATTACATTTGAATATTTAGAAGGTGAAATATGTTTTTTGTACACAACTGAATAATAACAAACTAAAATAAGACTAAATACAGTATTCTAAACAATTTATCTTTATTTTAACTCAGCAGATTGCAACCACCCATATACATAGAAATAAAATATCTTAAAAATAAGCACTGACAGTAAAATTCACATTGTGTTCCAGTACAAAACCAATACACACAGATGTAAACTTGTAAACTTGGGTCAACATCTGGCCAGTAAGTAGCACAGATCTTTCTAACCGTATGTTCTGAATACTGCTCAAATAAACAAAACACAATAATGTTCAAAATTCTGTAAGGAAGGTAACAAACATTCATCCCTTTAATTCCACACTACTTTAGAATCTCCTTGGAATTTCGCCATTGTCACAGTTTCTTTGACTAGGGGTCTGTCTCAATCATATAGCTATATATATATATATATATGTAACATGAATACAAGTCAAAGTACTGGGGCAATTTTCTGTATATATATATATATATATATATATATATATATATATATATATAAACAAACATATATATACATATATACATACATATACAAATATATATATAACCAAATATATATAAATATATACTTAATATGTATATATTCCTAACTTAATATGTATATATTCCTATACTCCTAACTTTATTTTCATTTACTGAAGTTGATTTATGTACATATTATTCTCTGTTATTCAAACAACTATGAAGGTCATCTAATTCCATACATTTGAAGTTTATTTAATAGTAATTCTACTAAATCTAAATCCTTTTTTTAAATCCCGCAAAAATCCTAGTGGCATATTGTTTATCTTCAACTTTATTTGAATTAACTGTTCCACAAACTCTATAAGAACTAATTAAAAAGTTTTGTCGATTTGTCGGAACACTTTTTTGGACCTAATTTGTAGTTGGCATGTGCCTGCCGGGCCGTGCGTGTAGCATGAGATCTGCAGACTGATTGGCTTGCAGCGATTCACTACACAGCAATGTACACAGAAATGGTTACTGCCTCTTCAGGTCGTCTTGTCTTGCCCGACGGGATGTCTCGTGATTTATGCCGTTGAGTTTATTACTCATTATAAACCATAACCCAAGCAGCAGGTAAAAGGCTGCTTCACCGCCTTCCATTTTGTTTCTGTATTCTTCTGTGGTATCTCAAAGAATGTTTTTTTTTTTTTTTTAAAAAATTAGTTTATTATCCAAATTAAATTACATCGGTAACTTTCTAGAAAAAAATGCGCCGGGGGATGGTTAGCATTCCAGCATAATAGAGCGCTCCCCGGCCGGTGGAGTATGGCGGACTAAGTGATAATGGAAAACCCCCTTATATTGCCCATATGAGTGAGTGTGCACGGTTGTTTGTCTATGTGTTGGCCCTGTTATGGAGTGGCGACCTGTCCAGGGTGTTCCCTACCCCTCACCCAGATGTCAGCTGGGATTGGCTCCAGACCCCCCGTGACCCCATTTGGGAATAAGCAGTAGAAAATGGATGGATGGATGGATGGATGGATGGATGGACGGACGGACGGACGGACGGACGGACGGACGGATGGACGGATGGACGGATGGACGGATGGACGGATGGATGGATGGATGGATGGATGGATGGATTTATAGCATTCCCTTGAGTTAAAAGCTTCAGCCATATTGTTCATCCAGGATACATGCATACATAAACAGAGAATACAGCATCTGGATGTTGCTTTTGAAAAGTTCGTGCCTTTGAAGTACTTTAACCAGATAAATCATATGGAGGCCTGTAAGGATTAAGACATAACTTAGTCATTTATACATGTTTTATGCACAACTGCTGCTATTATACATGTTCTTAAATCTTCTTGATGACTTAATCATATTGTTTAAATCAAGCTATCTATGGGCATAAAAATACAAGTTTGGATAAAATAAATCTATTACTGTGTTCTGAAATTAGAAATAAATGGTTTCTATAAAAAGGCAAAGATAAAAGGATCATGTAGATCACATAACTTATCATTTATTTATTATTAGTTATCAACTTCTAGATGACATAGAGAATTAGGTAATTTTAATTTAAAATTACTTCACTCTCCACACTGAGCTGCAGATCCACCTCCTCAATCTGACCATCAATCAGCCAACCTCCATTTCACCTGCTGCCAATCGTCCCTGTTTGGAACTCCGTCATCCATTGTATTCACCACACAGCACCTCATCCTTCTGGACCAATCAGGACTACTCATACAGAAATAAAAAGGAAGAAGATTCAGACATTCGGGGCAGCTGTGTTTTCTGACCATTGTTTGCCCTGGGATTGTGGTTGCTGGCTAGGCCTTTAGATTTGAGATTTTGGTGAAATTGGACTTTGCTTTAAATTTGTAGTATACCCCTCTGGTTTTGTTTACATTTAGATTCCCTTTTTTAGGGGTACCATAGCACATTTTGAGTTTGGTTGAAAAAGAAGCTCTCACATTTTGTGTAGTTGCCATTTTGAGTTTGTTTATAGATTTTGTTACTCTCTTTTGAGAAACTCTTTTTTTGTTGTGGTTTATTTGTATATAGCTTTAATTGTAAATATAATTGTTAGTGTTAAATCATTTTAACTCGTTGTAAGGACACCTTGTGTTTGTGGTTTTTTTTTTTGGTGAAAAATAATTATTGTTATATCTTTAAATTTTGTTTCAATTTGTTTTCTCATTGACACCTACCCCCTAATAAGAGGAGTTGTAACAAGGTGGGGGCTTATCCGGGATATCTATATTTTTTTGTTGGTGAGAGCATATTGTGTTCAATTAATACTTTGGATTAGGATATCTGTATTGTGGAATTGGCACCATGGCCGACTTCTATTTGGAGGCATTCAAGTACAACCCAATAGAATGGGTAAATCAGTGCAGCAAAGATGATATGGTGATGATATCACTGATCCTTTGACATCCCTGTGCCTAGTAGTAAAATATTGAAGTGTGACTTGAAGGCTTTACTAGTGGCTGGTTTGTTAGGGCAATGCATTTTAAGCAACAAGGAAAATATTTCCACTGCAGAGCCTGAGGAAGCTGGTCCGTCTGAAGAGGCAGAGCTCAACGAAATTGAGCAAAAGTGCCTGTTTGGCACAGTTGATGAAGAGGCAGTGACTCCTATAATCCTGTTCTCCCTGAGGGTGGCTCAGATTCCTCCCGGCTGGATGCCAGATTGAGGATGGAAATGGCTAAGTTACAGATACAACTAAAGCTCGCAAATCACCTTAAAATGGCCTAGAGACTGGTGCGCCATCCTTGTGCAATGGAGATTGAAAGGGAAAGCACAAAAGGTAGTAGCAGTGCTCCCTCTTTTGGGAAGACAGTGCTACGAGGGTGTGAAAGACGTGGTTCTTAAAGCTTGTGAGCGTACTGCCAGAAATTCAGAAAATATCACAAAGAACAATCCCAGACCTTTGTAGAGTTTGCTTGGGAGAAGAGTAATCTTTTTGACCGGTGGTGTTTGTCCAGTAGAGTTAACACCTTTGAAAATTTAAGATAACTTATCTTACTGGAATAGTGTTATCAAGAAGCTCCCTGAAAATGTAGTTGTGTACTTTTTTGTGCTATTATTTAAGCCATTGATATATTTATCTCTCTCTCTCTTTTATTTTTTTTTTTAACATCCATAACTATATTGATCATTTATCAATATCTGATCACAGAAGTGAAGAACTTATCAGAGTTAGTGCAGATTTATTCAAAGACCTCCACAAGTCTGGTATACTAAGTATTTTTTCTTGAATTAAACATTGTTTTGGCATTAACAGTACTCTCAGTACTGCTTTCCCTCTCAGTACTGTGAAGGAAAGCAGAAGAATTTTGTTGGCCTGCTTGCTTTAAAGCAGCTTCATTTTGAGGCTAGAGAGCACCACTGTCTTGCTGATGGACCTCACCATGATTTCATGGCTGTGTATTATTTTTTTCCTCTTTACAGATTAAAGGTTGGACGAATCGTTCTGGTGCTGAAAGAAGGCCAGAAAAGTGAGGAGAGAGCTCCAAGTCATTTTCACATGTGAATAGAGGTTGTCTAAAAGCTGTGAAGAATTCACTCCAGACTTTTCCTGCAGTTGCTGTGCAGTCATGCACTTCTAGGAGATTGGATGCACTCTTCGGAGTGCCACATGCATGGAGTACACACGGCAGGACAAAAAAAAAAAAAAAAAAAAAAAAAAAAAAAAAAAAAAAAAAAAAAAAAACCCCTTTCCCCCCCCCACCCCCCCCCCACAAAAGAAAAACCCCCCCCCCCCAAACCCCCCCCAACCCCCCCCC
>JBAMHX010000007.1:5440427-5451184 GCA_037177515.1 Pseudomugil tenellus | reverse complement strand
CGGCAGGCTGCCAGTAAGGAATTGCAGTAGTCAATACGAGAAGTGACTAGAGCCTGAACCAAGAGCTGCGTTGTGTGCTCTGTCAGGTAGAGTCTGATCCTCCTAATTCCTTGAGCAAATCGGCAAGTACGGGCAACCGAGGCAACATGGACCTTGAAATCCACTTGTTAATGGGTAACTGGACTGGTACACATTATGTGCTTCTATGGACTTAATGCAAACTTGTAGGAAAACAGATGGATGTGCACATAAAACTCATATAGTAAAATGATTGGATTCAAATGGGTTTGTGAGTCTTGTTTTTAACAAAAATGGTCTAAGTCTAAGATTCTATGTTCACTCCACAAGGAGCTGAACATATCTCAAGGATCAGATTTCTAGTATACAGACAATGGCGTGTTTAGTATATCAGATGGCAATATTTCTTAAAAGGATATGTGGCTAAGAACATTCCTCCTGTTAGGCAGTAAATAAGGTAAATAGAGCAAAAAGCTGATCCTTCTTTTCAGCAGTTTTGTATTACATTCCATTTACAATAATGTAGGTGAATATCTGATTCTTATTGGCTGCATGGTGTCTGTTAAAATGTGTTATAGGACATCTATATAAAAGGTTCCAGTTAGATAGCCTCATTCTAAATTATTTCTCTCGCTTAAACGCTAGTTGGTAACAGGCATTCATGTTATTTCAGCTGCAGATTCTGTAGCCATACCCGGTTACCTTGGCAACGTGTCACAACGACAAATGTAAAATAGTGCACTCAGGCGCTTGTGAAAAAGTTGCAATTTTAATGGTAAAAAGCACATTATTGAACAATACATGATTAAATATTTATTTCTTTCATAAGTGACCATGGTATAAGCCAGATAATTCCCTTCAAGGTGTCTATTATCAAAAATTAATTGACCTCTTTTTGAAGGAACCGTCTTCAACTTAGGGTTGGACGGCTTTTGTCTCTGCATTGTCCATTCATTTCAAAAGATAGACACCTCTTAAGACCTAAATGTATATAATAATAATTAACATTTAGTGGTAAAGATGGGCAAAGAATATGACTTAAATGCCAACCCCCTCTTTTACTGTTGAAAATGGATGGTAGCTGTTGGTGGCCAAAAATCTGCAAGCAGATTCAGTAGCCTCATGTGCAGCAATAGCTGCACTACTGGTATCTGCTCCAAAATTGTAGCATTTATACTGTCTCAGAGGGTTTCCACTGCAAAAATATGTAAATGACTCATTGAGTATAAAAACTCAACAAAACGGATTAGATACCAACAGAATAAGTTTTTAATGATATATTATTTTCTGTCATTCAGCTTTAATAGCTTTTCACCCTGCACATATAACATGATACAACTCAGCTCATCAGGCTTTGTTGTGTGCTCTTTGTCATGATCCAGTATTGTTTTTATTTATGTGTTCTCCTTTCTCCTGCTGTGATTAAATGGAGTGGCATCCATCCATCCGCCTACCTGGCATTTTCGTTTTGGTTGTCTTTTTGAGTTGGTAGTTGCTGGTAGTCCAGTTTTTGGTTTTGGGAGCAGCCAGGATCCTACAACCCATTGCTTGGCTGGTCTGGGACTGTTCCCTCTTTTGATTACTTCGGACGGGGCTCCATTCTCTTTCGGTTGATTTGTTTAATAAACTTATGTTTAAAAGTTGTTGACTGGTTGTGGTCTCATATTTTTTCCGTCCTTTTTCTGAGCCTGAACTTCCTTACAGGCTGTAACAGGCTGCAACATAAAATGGAGACTGAACATCTCCATTAATTGAAAAAAACAACAAATAATAATACATAATAGTAAATAATAAAAAACACCTATGAATTGATAATAATATAAATAAATTGTGTTCTTCAGCAAAGTCTTTTTAGGAAACATATTGTCAAGTATGTAAAATAAAGCTGAGCTGATGAGAAACATTGGCTGAAGTCACCATCTTTTTACAGTATGGTCCCATATATTCAGTTAAAAAGCATAAAAGACACAAGGAATGCATTAATCTAAATGGTATTTTATATATTTATATTG
This sequence comes from Pseudomugil tenellus, assembly GCA_037177515.1. Taxonomy (NCBI): domain Eukaryota; kingdom Metazoa; phylum Chordata; class Actinopteri; order Atheriniformes; family Pseudomugilidae; genus Pseudomugil; species Pseudomugil tenellus. The sequence goes on along the minus strand of JBAMHX010000007.1, from coordinate 5,449,154 downwards.
GCTTTCAAATATTATATTGTTTATCAAAAAAGGAGATGTATGTGGATTTTTTTCATGTATACAATTTTCTTACAAAGGTTATGAATGCGCACGCCTAAAGTCATACACTTAAAACACAAACTACTGAGTAAATTTGACTGGATTTGATGCTTATATACTTGCACTGTATATACATACACAGTGAGTTAGTGCCACTTAAATATGACTTCATTACGCAGTGGCAGGAATGTCAGCAAACACAAATTTATATATAGATGTGTAAGCAAACACTTAACTGACTCCATCAAACATGAAGCCGGGATATTGAATTTCTCAGTGGCTCTTATTATTGTTGCAACGGCACATTTGCTGTCAGTCTGACTTGTAAACACATTAAATGCCTGCCAACCTGCTGTATATATATCATGGTTGACTGGGACTCCACGTGATGCTCATCCAATCCAAGTCATGTCAAACAGGAAGTCAACTTCAAAACATAATTCATTGTAGTTTGTAAAGACAGCTGTACAAAAAATACAGACTCTATAGCCATGTGGAAAATAGTAAGAAAGAGTTGAAAACCTGAACAGAAAGTGGAGTAAATCTTAGCTTAACAGAAAATAAAAATATCAACTTAATGACAAGCTTGTTCAGCAGTTCCTTATGAAGTCTCTGTCTCCACCTGCAGGTGACAGATAGCGAAGGTGTTATTTAAATTATAAGTAGAGACTGTTGTTATTCACTTATCGTGATTACATACACACACAGAGAGAAAGAAGTTTATTTTTAAAAAGAAGCAAACCAAAAAGCCTGCTGAAGTGATCTCTCAGCCCCAACCTGAGAGACAACCTGAGCTCTGTCAGAAGATCCATAAGAAAGGCTGCCATTGAGCAGACAACAGGTGTGGCTATTATTACATATGGTATACTTAAGGTTCCATCATAATTTTGTTAGACAAGGCAAATTAATTTGCATAGCACAATTTAACACAGGGTGATTCAAAGTGTTTTACATAACATTAAAACAATAAAACACAACTGTTATTTCAAATTAAAACAAGAAAAAAGCAAATAGTAATTAAGCATAATTAAAGTCATGTAGATAAAGATATAATCAAAAATATAGAAATCATGATTAAGATTACAAAAACATAACTTAAAGACTTTTGAAATGCAGCTGAGAAAAGGAGGGTCTTTAACCTGGGTTTAAATAAACTGGTTGTGTCAGCTGATCTGAGGCTTTATTTGATGTTATTTCAGACATGTGGATTATAGAAGCTGAATGCTGCTTCTCCATGTCTCCTGACTCTGGAAACAGTCATTTCAGTTTGGTCTTTTAGCTAAATGTCTGCTAGGCTCATTCTGGGTCAGGAAGTATCTGATGTATTAAACCATTTGGCTTTATAAACCAGCAACAGAACTTTATAGTCTATCCTCTGACGGACATTTGTTCCCTAAACAAATGTTAACACCCCCTTTTTTTTTTTATTTATATGAACAGAAAATATTCACTCAAATGGTAGATCATATCTATTGACTACATATTCCAAGATGAGACGGACAGATGTTGAGTGAACGCTGTCCTGATGTATCAGATGCCCACAGCCAGCAGATGAAGCTCTCGGGTTTGGTCAAATGAGTCAGAACACCAAGCCATTTTCATGCATTTGAGTCAAAGTTGGCTCAATGATTCATGAAGCCTTGGTTTCACCATCTCCGACCCTGATTTGACTTTTCAGGGTTAATCAGTTTTCAATAAACCTGCTTTGTGAAACAGACCCCTGTACTCACCTTTTTGATTTGTCTCAGGATTATATGGAGGAAAGTTCCCAGGTGTCCAGGCACCTTTAATTGTTTCAGTGGGAGGGGACAGGAAGGTTTAACAGCTCAAAAAAAAAAAAAAAAAAAAAAAACTTACATGGTACACAAGTGAAACACTGACTGTTAATCACAAAGTCTTTAAGTGGCAGCAATGACAAAGAATGAACTAAAAATGACTTAACAGGGCGACATAGCTGCAGTAATTACTTCAGTAACACCTTCTTTGAGAATATTTGCGTTTCTTCTTGATGTGGATGTGGGACAGAGTTCTTCTGGTTCCAGAAGGAACACATTAACCCAAAATATTACCAGTTATTACGAAACTGAATTTGGAAAAAGGAAATTTAGTAAAAATTTGATCTATTATTGCAGCACAATTTCTGATTAATGTTCCACCAGGTGACAATATTCCAGCTTCCCACCATAGTCCAATTTTAAGATTGTTACAGCCCACTCTGTGGGACACAAAGGAGGTGGGCACAAGTAGTAAACTATGAAAATGAGCTTTTAGTTAAACCAAAACCAGAGGCATCATGCCTGCACCAGCACAGTTGAACTCGTAGTTCAAGCCTAGAAAACGCTCCTTGAGCGTATGCTGGTGGAGCTTTTTATAGTGGCTGAGCCTCACCAAGCCCAGGTGCAGCCGATGCCACCAATGAGACAGCACCTGCAAACCATTAACAGAAAGGTGCAGGATATAGAATTTGGCACTGTCAGTTATTAAAATGAAAAGAAATTTTTAGCATTTGCCAAGTTTCACTTTTGGAATAGACTTTCTGAAATAAAGCAGCTTTTTAAAATATTCCATTTGACCAGCACCTGCATTTTACCTTAACCTCTTGGGAAAATACTGCAAACAAGTCTCAGTTCTTGATGGAAAGATAAACTTCTAGATCCTTTTGGACTGGACAATCTGCTTTTGGCTTTCAGTGAAGCCCAAAAATATAGTAATTGGAACATTAGGAGTCAAAGGTTACGTTTTACCTCCATTAAACACCAGGGGGCAGCAATACCTTAAAGATTGAAGCCTTTTGGGTTCAGTTCAAATGTAGGCCTGAGGGGTTAAAGTTAAGGTGTATTTGTGAACAGTACAGCAATATTCCACAGAAACAGTTATGGAAACGCATTATAGATATCAATTACATCTTTATTAAATTGGAAGACCTTTGGAAGGATGAATACAGCATTGGGTTACAGATGTACATTTGAGCCAAATCTAAGCCCTACGTCTCTAGCATAGCTGTTTGTTTAGATTATGTAAAGAGCAGAATTTTAAATGACTATGCATTTAAGAGATTCAGTCTTTCCTTGAGTCTTACTATTTCTTGGACTTTTTAACAAAATCCTCAAAGAACTCATTGCAGGCAACAGTTAGTGCAGCAACCAAGACAACAAACTCCTGAAAGTCCACTTCCCCATCCTTGTTTTCATCCAGGTCAGTCAAAATCCTCTCAACTATATCTGAGTCATTTGAGCCCTGGAAAAAAAAAAAAAGGAATTTGTTTCATTCACATAACCAAGCATGCCATGTAAAGAGCAAACCCTTCTTGGCATTTATCAGGGGCAAAATTCAAGGTACAATTCCAAACATTACCATGGTAACAAATAATCCCCCATTACTGCAGTGGAGTGAGAAATGCTGACCGACATTTCTCTTCAAAACTAAGAATGGAAGCTATGACTGCAGACCACTTGATTTAAAACAGTAACTATTCATCTCAAGCAAAGTCAGCTTGTTTCCACTAACAATTAGCTTTAACTTATTTGGATGTGATTAACATTTTCTATTAACTGCAATATTAAGCAGTCAGAAATGGCAGTTAGCTATAATACATTCTTTGAAATTTGTAGTAAAAAAAAAAAAAAAAAAGTCAATGTCAAAGAAAACCTGAAGTACATCAAGACAGTTATATTGAACTGAAATTCATGTAAAATCCTGCCTGTTGCAATGGAAAATTTAAGAGCTTTAAGCATTTTTTTGCTACCTTCATGTAGAGTTAAAACAATGCAGCATTTAAGAAATGATATTGCTCACACAAAGATTACTTTCCTCCATTGTCCCCCCACTGTAATATTACTGCCTCATGTTCGACTTGAGGATTAATAAAGCAGTTTCTTTAGAGACGAGCGGATAGAGAAATTTACAGGCTATGCACTTACTTCGACAAATTGAGCGAGTTCTTCGTGCAACATATTTTTTAGCTCCATTTTGTTAAGCTTGTACTTGTCTCCCTCTTTCCCAGAGTATCGGTGGAAGACTTTGATGAGGTCCTCCATTGCTCCTTGCAGACTGGCACTCATTTTGCAGGCCTAGGTTAAAAAAGAAAAAAATATTTAGCTTAATCTCACTAAATACCAATAATAAAAAGAAAAGCCAACAGACATTGCTTCCTTTGTTGTTCAAGGTTATAAGTCCCCTTCAGCTCTGCAGTTTCTAAAGCGAACATGTATCAGCACTTTAATTGTAAAAAGCCCCTGAATAATGAACTGACCTAAAATCTTTACTGCAGATTATTCTTCTAACTATATAAACCAAAAACTATTGTCCAAGACTCCATTGTTCTTTTTTTCTATCAATTGATAAAAAGAATGCTAATAGTTCCAATAGCTTGTAGTATATTTTGAAATGTGGAAGGGGGCAATAGCCCTTCCCAAGCTTTACTTTAATACAAACCTTTTGCAGAGCAGTGAGCAAGAGAAAAACTGAAAGGCTGTCCTTAAGTGGTTCATATTATTAGAAGGCAGGAGTACAAATGTAATGTTAACCAATTTCATTAACTTTAAATCGTCACAGCTCCTGCAGACTGTCAGTTGCTGAACGCATTTGTGAAATGAGGTACAAGGCCAAGCAGACGCAAATTCTCTCACACACATACATTTTCCAAGCAGACATAACAGCCAATTACAGAACCTTCAGAAATTTAGGCTATAGTACACAGTGCTCATTTCAGTGCAATTAGTGAAAGGAACAATTAAATATGCAAAAACTAGATCATAGTTTTTACCCTGCATATTGAGTAGGGTCAGGAATGATAACTAAAGTCAAACAGTTTCCATGTCTAACTTTACACCTTCCCTGCACTCTCAGATACCTGAGAAGCAGATACAGGGGAGCAGAGTCATTTCACCTCCCACCTGCATGAAGCAGCAGAGGACAAAGGCCAGACCCCCAGAGATGGCCACTTTTAAATAATAATTTAAATCATGGCTTGCATTACATGACAAATCAACCCGGTGTCTTTTTGGGAGAGGATTAACTCATGAGGTTGACCATATTTCATTATTTAGACTGTTTCATAATTTTTTAAAGCTTCTACAGCAATGAATGCATCAATAATGCACATGCATCTGGATGGAAAAAGAGCATGCTGATGTCAACAGTCTGAGAACACAAAAAACACTTTGCTAACTATTCCAGATTCCCATAATTACTTTAAGTTGCTATTAATCTTTGATTAACCGCATGGCATGTTCAAAGCACTAATTAAAATAAATTGGATGTTAAACCCATTTCTCATATTAATTAACTAGTATCCCAACTTTACACACAAGCAATATTTGGAAATGTTACAGACTACAGATGACATGACAGAAAGAAAACTCACCTGGACAGTGACGCTAACAGGTGCTGGTAGAAGTGGCTTCAAAACAGCTTGGATTTCATCAGTTATATGGGCTCCGGCCACCTGTGCGAAGAAACCAGCCAGATAAGCACCTCCCTTAGAGCAGCAGAGCCACAACCTACTTCACAGGTGAGCAGCATGGCCATATTAGGCATTTACTTTACAGCTAGACCTGGAACGTTTCATCACCAAATAAAGATGTGTTGCAGCACTGATCTAGATTGACATAACTTGGGCAATATAAAAACATAATCTTTCAGTCAAACAAGTCTATGTGAGATATTTCTATCCTGCACAGGTATGAGATGTGTTCTACATGCAAAATGTACCTATATGCTTCAACAAAAGTAATAAAGAAATCATCACAGTGATCAACATGAATGTAAGTAATAAAACCACAATACAATATTAAATATAAAATAAACAAGTTACATAAAAATGTGCAGTTAATAGACTAACTAGATAGATTAGGTGCATCTGTTCAATTACTGATAATCAATCAGCCACACAGCAGCTATTTAGGCAGCCCTGGTCAAGATGACGTGCTAAAGTTCAAACTGAGCATCAGAAATGGGGGAGAGAAATGATTTTGAACATGGTTGCAAGTGCTGGCCAGGCTGATTTGGGTATTTCCGAAGCTGCTGATCTACTTTGTTTATGCATAACTATGAGGTGTATGGTGTGGTTTGGAGCTGATAGAAAGTCAACAAGGATGCAAATGCTTCCTGTTACTTTCTCTGCTGCTTATTTTCCATGTATAGGACGACACTGGCAGCATTAACATACTTCTCCTTTTTCAGGAGGTTTCCCTGGATAACAGCTGCAGTCCATATTAGTCTGTCTTTCCTGTCCTCTCCACCCACAGCCAGTCGAGGAAGATGGCTACGTTACCTGAGCTGGCTAGTGCAGGAGGTTTTGCTTTCCTGTTAAAAGGGAGTTTTCTTCTTACTGTCGCCTCATGCAGCTCAGGATGGGAGATTGGATCAAAGTCAAGACTTGATACAATCTTTTTAGTTCCCTTACATAGGCTACAGTCATTATGAATTGCCTCAAATTGATCTGTGTGAAGCACCCTGAGAAAACATTTTCATGAAATAGCCCTGTACAAATAAAGATGAATTGAACTGAATTGAAATAACTCATTGTAACCAAGGATACTGTTTCTGAAAGGCGTCTTTCACTGGCTGAGCGTAAATGTTGGGAGGGAGAGTAGCTCTGGATTAATGAGTCAAAGTAGACAGGAGCCTTTGGAGTTAATGTTTTTTCATTTAGATATTCAATTTATTAATAATAAAACTGCATATGTGGGTTCTTTGAGAGGATAGTTTTATTAAATGACATGGATGGAAAAAATGCCATTATGTGGATTATACTAAAGTTGAAATTGGCAAAAATATGATATATTTTACAATACTGCTCTTCTTACCTCCAGCCAGAGGGAACTAATAGCGACCAAGGTGGAATTGGCAGGCACGATCACACAGTAGACCGAAAAGTGTTTCTTTTTCTTACTGTTTTGACTGTGATTAGTTCAGTCTATAATTGACAAAAATCATTACAGTCTGTCACTTCTGTAGTGGAGCAAATACATCTAGTTTTATCACATCCAATTGTTCTGTCTTGTTCTTGCTCACTGCTCTGATAAAGGTTTGGCTTTACAAAGAAAAGCTTGGGTGGGGCTACTATTTCTCCCACATGTTACATTATATCCTACAAACTTTTGGAACTTTTAGTGTTCTTTATATCAATCAATAGAAAACAAGAAGAATTCAAGATGTAAGACTAAAAGTAGTTTTTGATTCAATTAATATTTAAATGAATCATTTACAGAGAAAATTCAAATCTAAGGTCAGTTCAGTATTCAGGGGCTTTTGATAATTAAATTGCAGGTAAACATGTTTGGTTTACAAACTGCAGAGTTGAAGAGGATTTATTTTAAACTTATTAACATTATTGTTTGTAGCTTTTTATTATGGGTACACATTATTTTTAAAAATGTAACTTTTTTTTTTTTTACGGGAATGCAAAATGAGTGCCAATCTGCGAGGGGCAATGGAGGTGAAGTCTTCTACCGACACTCTGGGAAAGAGGGAGACTAGTGCAAACTTAACAGGTTAAAATGCAAATAGAATTAGTTACTATCAGTCAAGCAACAGTTCACAGTGCAGGATGAACTTCATAACCAACTAGGTCTGGGGTAGGCAACTCCGGTCCTAGAGAGCTGCATGCGTTGCCAGTGTCCCTGCTGCTTCACACATGAATCAAATCAATGGGTAATTAGCAGACTTGTACAGAATTTTATATCCAGCTCTACACAAATCTGCTAATTAAGCCTGACAGGGACAACAGGGATACTCCCAACACTTGCAGGAATTCGGCTCTCTAGGACCAGAGATGATAGCCCCTGAACGAGGTGCAGTTCAGTCGTTCAGTCCTTGGAAATCATTTCCATCAGCATCACTGTGGCTTATGAGGTTTTATGGATATTTACATGCTGCTTGTTCAAATATTAAACAATGAAACCGCACAAAATTACATTTCAGATTTGCTTAGAAATCATTGCAAGTGAGATAATTTGTTACTGTACATTGTGATGGAAAATTTCAACGCTCATGAGTTAAACAGTTGAATGACCTTTTCCGTTGTCTGTGAGGGTACATAGAACAATGTGTCCTGTCTTCAACTGGTTCTTCTTTATCTGTGCATACCCAACCATGTTGTGCGCCTGAATAGATGCATACACCCATGACCTCTCACCTTGAACCTCGATCATTGGAATGTGATGGTTTTTTGTTTGGTTGTGTGCGATTCTGTGTATATCTGCGGACTGTTCTCAGGAACAATTCGGAACTTGAATTTCAGCTTATGGCCAGAGGATGTGGTTATACTGTACAAGGACGTCAGCATAGCTACCATTCAACACCTGAACTGCTTATCTGGAATTACCCTGATCATCCTTCACACCTGCTATCATTCATCTCACATGCTGTGAATTACACCTTGTCAAAGGGCTGTGTCTGAAAGTGCACCCTATGCCCTACATAGTGCCCTATATACATTACATTACATTAAAGTCATTTAGCAGAGGCTTTTCTCCAAAGCTACTTACATCTGGGAATAAGAACAACACAAGCACTAAATCAAACAGTAGAGACATCATAAATAAGTGCAGTCGAACTGCTGTAGTGTATTTGGGCACAGGTGTTGCCTGCAGTGCTAGGTGCAATAATTTTTTTCCCCTATGTTAATTAGATCTGAGTTTCTGCAAAGAGCTAGAACAAATTTCTCAAGTTAGTATAATTTCC
>JBAMHX010000007.1:5422525-5437726 GCA_037177515.1 Pseudomugil tenellus | reverse complement strand
CCCCCCCCCCCCCCCCCCCCCCCCCCCCCCCCCCCCCCCCCCCCCCCCCCCCCCCCCCCTCATTTTATTATATCTCCTCAATTTAGATATTATTTAATCTTGAAATTTGGAGTGTGTCCTTTTGATGGACAGATATTCAATATCCAGAATGAGAAGGCAGAAGGTTGCACAAACAAGGTTTTTAGCCAGCTAACACCTTAGCTTTATCCCACATTTTTCTGTCAGCTGGTTAGGGTTAGGGTTACATTAGATCTGAGTTAACTCAGTTAGCTCTTAGCTATAGGCAGTTCAGTTTCATAGACGTCAATCATCCACCCTCATGCGTACAGCCCCACACTCATGTAGAATGAAGGGCTAGGTATTGAAACTTTGCGGTCAGAGTGCACCAAATTGTTAGAATTCAATCTGCAACAGTCATATTTTTCCCAGCAGGGCCATGCCCCCAGACCCCCACAGCTTGGCCACCCTCCTATTTTCACTGGCCACTCCATGGCCACCCTTAAAAAAATCTCAGCAGGTATCCCTGGCTGTTTTTTTTTGTTTTTTTTTATGGTTACCTTACGGCTGTTTTCAATGTTCTCAATGATGTTGTCGATGATCCACTTTCCTGGCATGAAGTCCCGCTCATGGATACACAGGCGATAAGGATTCCTGTTATTCTCCAAACAGGGCAATAACTGGTCCCTCACCCAGTCAGCATCTGAGTGGCTGTAGGATATGAAGGCATGGTATGTAAAAGTCTCCAACTCCCCTGCTGCTTTTTCCTTGTGCGCTCTGTACTTGGCCCGTATGATCTGATATGTGGCTTTAGTGTACCATGGGAGGTCAAAAATATAGCACATCAACACAAGGATCAAGATCACTGCTGTAGTAATTGCAACAGAGATGATAACAACTAATCTGATATCACATGCAACTTGTCCAGGAAAGTATTTTGAGATGAATGTGTTCAAGAAAGGTTCTGGATGATAACACCTATAGTTCAAAGGCCAGTCTGTGAGGTTTACCTTTCCTTCTGATATTGTGCTCTGGACGAAAGCATGAAGCTCACAAGTGCAGTGGTAAGGATTGTTTCCTGCTTGAAGACGAGACAATTGAGGCATATCCCTGAAGGATTCCTTGTTAATCAGGCCAAATGAATTACCATCCAGAGCTAGAAATTGCAATGATGGGCTCTTCCATTTTGATGGGATGAATTTAATTTTATTACCATTTAGTAGGAGAGTTTTTAGGGTGGTGGCTTTCTGAAAATATACCATATCAAGCTGGTCCAAGTTGCAATAGGATAGATCCAAGTCTTGCACTGTAGCGGGCAGGCAACTGAGGGCTTCACTTACAAACTGATTGTGATGAGCGACGAGTTGAGTGATATTCTGCTTCCAAACACAGCCCTGGCTGCTTTCCTGAGATCCTAGTTTGTTGTTGCTAACATCTAAGACCTGCAGCTGCCTGAAATCCTTTGTTAGAGAAGACAAATCTTTCAAACTTATCAGTTCATTGGTGCTCAGGTTAAAGGTGTGTAGATTTGGCATGGTGCCTCTGTAGTCACACCTCAGGTTGAGGATCATGTCATCTCTTAGTCGATTATTAGAAACATCCAGAATCTCCACACCTTCCATCTCAGGCCAGGAATCACATGGTACCGAGTTGAAATACACATTTTGAATGGAGATGTGCTTAATCTTCTTGAACCAGGTGAAGCGCCAGTCAAATCGTAAGACATCAGGATTGCTGATATACCTGTAAGAAATCAATGTGTTTTAGTGTGGAATACGACAAGAATTAAAAGAACATATTTAATATTTATGTACACTTGTTTTTTTGTTGTTTTTATTGATTATTTACATTTATTTTTTTGTATTTTGTATGTGGACCCCTACTATTCAACTACATGGAGTTAGCTGTAGAGAGTTAGCTATTTTATGTTGACTCAAATTGGCAAATCTGCTTGCGTTTGTTGGAATATTTAATTCTTGAGACTAAATAATTAAATAAAATAACTAATATAAGCCTAAAAAATTGGAACATAATTTAAATTTTGGACATTTACATTGCTAAACAATGTAAATGTAAAAATATATGAAATGCCAAAATTGTTAACAAATCTATTCACTAGGCAAATGCTTCAGAATACTTACCAAAGATTCAACTGGTCCAAAGCCAAATTTGTGATGCTGGAATCTGCTCCGCTATCAACAAAAGTTGGTGAACGGGCAAAGTCAATGTACTGAAGAGTCAGCCTTTTAATGGGGGTCGCCTGTATGTTCATTAGTGCCATCCTCAGGAGATTCTCATTGAATTTGCCTCTGTGAAAGATGAGCTGATTGGCTGTAATGGCTTTCAAACCCTGGAAAATGTCCAGTTCTCCCATGTAGTACATGAATTCAAATAGATTGCGAAACTGAATGATGCTAAACGTCTTGTTAGCTAGGTCATGCAGCATGTGAAGGAGAGCATTTGGTTGTTGATCTATGGCCATATCAAACCCCATCTGCACTGTCTGAATGACTTCTAAACTTCCAGGCTCATAATAACTTAAATTAGAGGAACATTTGATAGCAAAGCCTTGTAATTTAATTTTCTTTAAGGGCTGAAAATCAGCTTTCTTTAGGCCCATCACCAGAGGGCCACCCATGGACAGAATTTGGAGTTTGACAAATTTGGAGAAGCTATCAGCCAACGTTGCATGTTTATAAAGGTTATTGGACATGTAGAGCCTTTTAAGATTCAAGAGGGGTGCCAGAGCTGTTGCAGGAATTTCCTGAAGAGAGTTATTAAAGATGTCAAGATGTTCCAGCAATTCGTTACTTTCAAAGGCATCATTGTCAATGTGTGAAATGTTGTTGAAGTTCAAAAAAAGGGTACGAAGCTGATGGAGGTGCTTGAAGTTAGCAGCATATACAGCATTAAGTTTGTTGTGGGAGAGATCGATGATTACAAGTGTGGGTGGAAATTGTTTTTGTGGGACACTATCAAGCTGTCTTCCACGACAGTCTGCAGAACGGCCTGAGTCGTAGATTCGACAGGGACCCTCCTCAATGGTAGTGACAGGGGGTAAAGATGGAGTTGGTGATGCAAAAGCACACACCAAGAAAAGACTGAAGTGAATTAAATTCCAAATCATTGTGATGGATCTGCAAGAGAAGATCGAGAGAAATCATATACAATTTTAATGTATTGCAGTAAAATTAGCAGAAACGTCAGATTAAATTAACGTTGAATTATTATTTTTTTAAAAATATTTCATACTTTTTAAATGTTGGACTCTGCGTCTTTACATAAATGCACACACAGAATTTTGCTTCTGTTTTTCTTCTGTATGTGTCGTTGCTTGTTCTCCAGTGCAGCATTAGCAGCTAATAGACATGACACTAGAATCAAATCAAATCAAACTTTATATCTAAAGCAGTTTTCATGCAACCAGCAACACAAAGTGCTGTTTTCAGGTAGGCTGCAGTCAACATCACAGTCATAGAGCTACAGTACAGGACCCCAGCAACAATGCTCCGAACCAAGCAGGCAGAGCTCTCCAGTGTGGATGATCTCAATGAGACAAAACACTGGAGTTAAAAAAGGCTAAAAAGTGACACATAAAATAAATTAAAAACAGAACAGAAAAAAAGAATACAGATAAAGAACCCCATAAAGATAACTACATGAAATCAAAGTTAATAAATTAAAATAAAAATAAAAAAAAAACTGATTGAGTTCACCCAAGTAATGTGAAGGAATTAAAATACATAAATAAAATAACAAACAAGACAGTCAAACAAACAAAATAACTACTTAATTAAAAAAAAACTTTATCCCTAGATAACAATAAGTTTACTCCTAATAAAAACTTTAATTTGTATATTGCAAAACATCTTAATATATCTTAATAATCTCTTAGTTCAGTTTCTCTTTCAATGAACTATTTAAGATCCTTTTTCAAGTCATACAGCAAACTACGTTAATCATTTTACCAACATTATGAGCGAGTAAAATTGCAGTCCGACAAACTTCAGTTTTTAAAACAATGTCTTCATTGGCCCATATACAACAACAAAACAGTTTACAAGTCAGAGCACTCACCTATTGTTACCCATTTAGTCAGGTAATGCAGTCATTTATAAACAGCCCTTTCTTTAGCCCAGCATTTATAGTCAAAGATGTTTTAGTCCTCAGGTAGAGGAAGCATAAAACTTTACAACAGTGGTTAGACAAACATTCTTATCTTATCCAAGCAGAATGTGAGGTCTGATCAAATATAGGTATTGTTTAAAAAGATAATTTTTAATTTTAATAATTCCGTAATTTTGCTTTGAATCTACTGATTTTCATTGGATTATCTTCAATAGATTGCACAACTCACTACAAAAAGATTACACTGTGAATTGTTCATAATTAGGTTATAAACATATAAACCTCATTTTACTCTATTTTAAATTAGATGTACAGCACAGAAATGGAATTTGTTTATAGAAATGGTTGTCTTCTCTGATTTTAATGTCTTTAATTCAGATGTTTTCAATAAATGCAAAACAGGAGGCACATTTAATTCTTAATCTGAATTAATCTACCTGTGTTTGTATTGTTACCATTATCTAACTTTCTTGCTGTAAACGTTGTATGGGAGAAGCAGCAGTGCGGCTTCAAAAACATTACTATCTTAACAATCTTATCTGGTCTGCAGCAGGCAGCTGCTCCTGGAAATTGGCAGCAGATTAAAAATACATCCAACTGGAAATGTAGAATGCGTTAAATATTGACTCATGCTTGTAAAACACATTCCTGGTCCAATATTTGCTTGTTAAGATTAAAGCATGCATATTTCAATATGATGAATTTTAACTTTAAAATTCCACTTCTGGACATCATCAAAACCTTTTTTTACTGGACACACATGGACCCACACACATGAACTTCTTTCTGCTGCTGTTGTTGCTCATGATTTTACATCTTATTTTTCGCAGGGGCTCCTGAAGATGTCTGGTGTGAGTTCTGAGAATATTGTGGAAAACATACTGTTTCTGTACAGGAACATGTTTAATTTTTCTACTGAGGATTTTTGCACCTGCTGTTGCTTGTTTGCTGCTCTTGTTTTTCTCTCTCTTTTCTCTTTCCCCTTATTTTTGTTATCTCTTTCTTTCTTGTTCAGTTGAGCAGTTATAGGCAGTAAATGCAAAAACATATCCATGATAATATATAATAAATAAATAAATAAATAAATAAACTTAAGAATCAAGGGACCTCACATCCAAAAGGCTTTTCTCGTGTTCAGCACAACGCATGAGCCAGACCATCATTTTGCTGTCATGATGTTGAACAGGAAGATTAAATAAAAATCCCTGTTTTCTGGTATTCAACCAGTAGGGCTACAAATTTCTGTATCCAAACATTATTTTCTTCCACTTCCTCTGGTTTCCTTGATGTTTCATCGTTTTATTGCCTTGTCTGTAAATACAAAGCATGTGGTCTTTTTCTGGGTCAGAGTTGTTTCTTTTTTTTCCTTTACAAGAAGGTTGACTCACAGCCAGATTACATAGCAAGAGCTGGAAATGTAAGGAGGAAACTCCATTTAACACGTGCAGAGGGATGGATATTGTTTGAGCTCAATATTGTTGTCTTGGTGACATTTAAACACAGCAGATTGCAAATTTATTGCTTTATTGAGTTTAGCCTAAACTTTATTTAGTTAGCTTAAAAAAAGAAAACTACAAGGTTGAGGGTTAGAAAATGATTATAATTTTACTGCTGAAATATCTTTTTTATGATGCAACCGTTATCTAAAGCAACATCAATTTTACGAGGCAAGTTGATCTCATGACCTCAACTTTGCAAACCCTGCAAATGTAAATAAGAACCCTTTCAACCAACGTGAACTAATATCACATGGAGTCATCTAAAGTCTCTTGTAGACTATAAATGGCAGCTCAAAGTTTCTGTTTTTATTTTTTAAACCTGCCTTTACTGACCCATCAACATTCATTGCTACAATACAAAAATTAACAACAAATATTTTACAAGTGTCACGACCCGAATGTAGGAGGTGACATCAAATAAGGTAAGGCAGACTCAGGAGTTCAATACAATATAAATGTTTTTATTTTAAAAGGGAAAATAAGGAGAACTAAGCCAAAACACCAGGCTCATGGCCTACTACAACACATGGTGAACTCTTAGCCTCAGCCTGAGAGACACACTAAGCTCAGGCTAGAGAACTTCTGGGTGGCAGCTCACACATCTCCAGGTAAATAGACAGAAAAATAATTACTTAAGAGAAACATTTGATCAGGCGTACCTAATAAACTGGCAATTGGATGCAGGTTAGTTTGACAAAGGGTGCATTTATGAGAAAAGTATTAAAATGTAAATTATATTATTACATTGTAAATTAGCTTTTTAAGCACTGGGTTAATTTAACTCATGATTTCATAAGTGAAAGCGTTCTGGATGAGATCTTTTAATACAGTTATAGGAACAAACAGCTACATGTGAGAATAAACCTCTCTTTCAGACATTAACTTGTATTCCGCTCACGTGAGAATAAAGCTTTTCTAGTAAAGCAGGCCAAGACAGCTCACTCTGATGTCATTACTGAAGAAGAAAATGAGTAACTATGCTAAGAAAGAAAAGACAAACAGTTCTTATACCGATTATTCTGTAATATCTGTCTGATATGACAGGAAAAGTGTCATTTTGTGAGCTCAAAGCTCTATTACAGCATTTTCTATTTACCCATCAATCAATAGTAGGTGGCAAACAGTTGACATATGTTGGCAGCCGTATGCTCACTGCCCCAATATAGACCAACATATTAATCTGACAGCATATCTGTTTTCGTTCTTCACTCTGGTTTAGAGATTCTCCCTGTTTACATGGTGTGTACAAACACAGCTGCACTAGTTTATGAGCTGTGTACATCGCCCCCTCAGTTCAAAACATTTATGTGCCAAGGTTATTCCAGTCACATATCAAGCTCTGTCATTTATGACGCTGTGAATCGAAAAGTTGTATTGCAACTAAATCAAAATGAAATCAAATTACTCAGCTAAACAGTTTCGCTTCATGGTTTTTCTTATAAAGCCTTAGTTAATTATTCATGGTTAACTGCATGTTGTTAAATGTCAGGAGTTATATAATGTTAGAGGGTTATTGAAGTTGAAGTCGTCTACTTATTTGAATTCATGAAATTCAAATTAAACTTACTGTTACACACCTACGCAAACTAATACACATACTATTATATTATATATTATAAAAAATAGTAGTATCATAATATTCACTCATTTGCTTTACTGACACCATGCCTTTGATGTCAAACTTCTTAATTTTGCTCTGGAATGACAGAGTAGACTATTACTATTTTACATTCATACAGACAGATTACTTTTTCCAATATTGTAGGGCAGTAGCATATTAAGGTAGGTGAGACTTAGGTGAGATACTGTGGTGTATTATGCACTATTAACTTACTCGCAGCCTTCTTTTAACTTTTTTTTTTTGTTCAATACGGCATTCTTTTCAGCGGGCAGTGTGACTAACTGTTTCACTTTTCAAATAACCCTTGCAAATTCAAATATTTATATATTAATCAATGAATTAATTAAAGTAATTGATGATTGCAGAATTACTGTAAGCCATGTGGTTTTTTTAATGCATACCAGGGCTATGTTTTGTAGACCTATTGATTTTTATTTATTTAATGGTACAAAAAAATAAATAGTGGCGTTCAAACTGGTGATGTGTGGAACTTATACAACAATTTTTCCATGGCGGTGTGTTTGCATTGCTCCATGCGTTTAAGTCAGCATGATATGCACGCTCGCTTTTTAGGGCTTAATGGGCCACTTTCACTCACCTGTAATTGGTTTCAGATGGCACTTCATATGGTGACCACTACGCGTGAGCGGAAACTAAAGGGAAGTGCATAAGGGGAGGGAGTAGGGACTTGTTTCAGAACGGGCCCACCTGCCAGCGATTGATTGTGCATCTATCTGTTGGGTCCAACTGGAAAATGAAGCCACACATTGGATCCACATCTCACATCAGGTGAATTTATGGTAAAAAGTGAATGCTTCCGGCTCTGCTTCAGCAGGGGAGGCCATAGGGGGGAATCATTGGCTTTCTGCCAAAAGGGGAAATCTGTCTCGTGTTTTCTTTTTTTTTTTTGGCATTGGGTTATTAATGTTTTTCATTATTAACATTTGACACAGTAAACAGAGGTAACTAATGTCATTACCTCCTCTAAATTAGGTTTCTGGGTTTCAGAAGGACTACACTTAAGTGGAACATAACAACTGAAAATGTAATTATTGTACTCAGGTTTTCCATTTCCAAGTTGTTGTACTCTAGGAAATATTACAAGTTTTTATTTTTGTTTAATTTCTGATATTATTTCATTTATATCACAAATTAAATAAGTTGCCAACATATATCTGAGTTACTGTAAAAATGGACAATTTTAAAATAAAATTTTAGAGTAAAATATTTCACAATGTGTCTTAATGACATTTGACTCATTTCATATTGTCCTTGTGCAGTAATGTGTAACTTTGCTGTTCAATGATATTTCAAACAATGAATAATCTGTCAATGAGCAACACCAGGACTGCTAATGGCAAAGTTCTGACTGGGCTTTAGAATTTCCATTTATTTTATGGCTGATGCCATGAAAACTTCCGTTTTGGGATCTCAAGCACAGAAAATCACTTTTTAGACCATCACAAACTGAGGGTTAGAAGTTTGTTTTCACTGGACTGCAGTTATATTGTCTCTGAAATCATCACCGACATGACATAAATGAATTAAATCCTTGCTTTCCGGTATATCTGGATTGATCCTATTTTGATCATTAATTAACTGGATTATTAATTATTTCAAGAAGTATATGAAAACTAATTATCCTTTCATTTATTGTTGATATTACATCTTGTTCAACTGGAAAACCTAGTTAGAATAGGCCAACATGGAGTGTATAACAAAGGCCATTTGTCACTGAATACGGCTGATACAACCACAACCTGTGACCCATGATTTTTAAGCGCTATTAAAACAGTGCATGAGGGCTCCAATAGACTGCTGTCAACTACATCGTTTTCTATGAATGATGAGATTTAAAAAAGAAAACCTAGCTTTTCTTTAGAGAGTGTTGAAAATATCTTATTGTAGTGATGATTAAGCTATTTGAGAAAGGTTTAAGAAAGCAAAAAGGAGCAAGGACTTCAGCATACAAATGAATTCCAGAGACGCCACATTTTTTTTTAAATGTCAAAGCATCCATAGAGATTCAGCAAACAAATTATCTTTAAAACTCTCTGAAAGTTAACTTTCTACTAGAATCGCAGTAGACCAACTTGATCTCCCAGGAACATATATTGTTCACAAAATTTAATTCAGTACCTCCATCAAGGAGGTAATGTGTTTGGGAGAGTTTGTCTGTTTGTGAACAACATAAATTGAGAAGTAATGGATGGATTTTCATGAAATTTTCAGGATATATGCAGAATAGGAAGATGGGGACGTTATTAAAATTTGGGGGTGATCCGGATCACCGTCTGGAAACAGGACTTTTTAAAAATTTTGTCACGAGAGCTCGGAAAGGGGTGGAAAGGTATGGAGGTGAGGAACGAAGGACAGAGGAGGCAGGTGGCAGCCAGAATGCATTAAACAGATTTATTCAGGACTAAACTACAACAAAGGCAACTACAGTCTACTGAGTAAAACTACAAGAAATGAGCCAGTTTATCAAAGATGAAACCCAGGGAATTAAAACACAGAACTAAACAAGAACCAGGTGAACATGATAAACTCAAAACAGGTGAACTGATGAAAAGAGAGCAAAGCTGAAACAGAAACACAGGGCAAAACTGGAAAACTTCAAAATAAACCAGGAAACCAAAAACACCAACACTCAGTCCAAACCATGACACATTTTCAACATATGTGTAAATAACTCAATGAAAAATACCCAGATCGTCCATTTTTTAAAAATCAAAAACCTTTACATGTGTTGCAGTTGTGAAATGCTGACACATTTAGCCTTTTTACATCATTCAGTCATGCTTTGTCAGGCCAGAATGACAAACTGGATTTATAAAAAGTTGTTGGTGGTTTCTGTCAGTGAAAAAAGAGGAAGTTATGAACAAGAGGAACATTTTAACAGGCAACAGGAAACTGCTTTCACACTTTTTTAAATGAAAACTTGAATGTTTTATATAGTAATACTCTGTGTATCTCAAATCCCTAAAATAAAAAGTTCTTACACACTCAGACTGCAGTACTTTCTTGTTTCTCCCATGTTAATTATAAATCTCTTATAAAATAAACAAAAAATATGTAAATATATTGATATTTAAGTAGTAGCAAGGGAGTAGAAGCAGAATTTATATATTAAAGTGTCCTGTATTGCCACCCACCAAATCCTTCTTATGTTATCTGATCAGTCATCATTAGTTAACCATAGCATTATTGTTTCACACTGTATTTTTTTATTATTATTTAAAGTGAGTAGTTTTGCAAGATAGTTTGCATTTACGAACTTGTTTAATACATTTCAGAAGCTTATAACATGAATAACATTTTTACTATTACTGGTCTTGCTAACTATTACGTTTACCAATAACCGAACACCAAAAAAAAAGAAGAAAAGTTTTAATGCATGAAATGTAAAGTGGACAGTTGTAGGAAGTTTATGATTAATTAGGAAATAACCAGGAAAGATTGTGACTCTGCTGATGTTGGAAGCACTGAACAGCATTACCTGCAAAATTTCGTCTGCAGTGGAAGCATAGTTATGGTAGTAGCTATGATGTTTTAGGGTAGCTAAGCTACATGACTGAGACTATGGGGCATATCTTAGCTTCTGGTGTTTCTTTACATCTTAAGTAGAGTTTTTATGCGACTGAGAGGCATCTTATATTTCTTACATTATGTGCATTTCCTCATTTCCATTCACAAAATAAATGAAGAGGACTTCCACAACATAAAGACTGTTCACTTTGCAGTCTAGCTGAGCTGCACCTGCACACTGACGTGTGGAGGACAGGACTGACATTTCATTGCTTTGCTTTTGAAACTAATGTATAATTTTTGTCCTAAAGATGGAGCCTATAGATGAGTTTACACGTTAGCTGTGTGTGTCTAAACTTGAGTTGTGGTTTAAAAATGGCCCAGTTGTAACAGACTAAACGCTGCCTCCAACTATTTATCTTAAAAGATAAACTTGGCATTGCTGAGATGTTTCGCAAAAAAATAGTTTACTCACTGCAACACTGAAAGGAGTTTGGCTTGGGGAAGTGAAAAAAGACTAACAACAGTAAGGTACCCTTAAGCAATAGGCAGCAGTTTTTTTAAAAAAACTTTGAGTGTGAAGTTGCTGTTTAAAAGAACTTGTTCTAATGTTTAATGCTCATGGCCATTTGTTTTATTTGTTTTTTTGTGGATTAAATTCAATTATTCCTGTTTTATTTTTAATATTAAACTATGTTGACATAATTGATTAATGTATGTCATCTTTATACACAATTTTTAAGAAATCTATTCAGAAATGTTGAGAACCAACAAATAATTTGAAATCAAACCATTTAAAAAGTATATATTGCTTCTTGCTTATTTGTTGATGTTTCTAGTATGCTATATTAAACAGGTAAATTATCTTTGCTCATAAGTTGATATTTAATTTGTAATCACACTGATTTATTTTTATCACTAGCTACAACATAGAAACCAATCATTAATCCAAATATCCATCTCAATAAATTTAAATCTGCTTTATCCCAGCTGGCAAAGTGGTTGTTATGAAGCCTATTTTTTATGATGCAGTGTGTAGAAAACATGAGTTTAAATCAAATATTTATAGAATAGATGTGAAGTTATACATTTAAAAGGTTAAAAACATTATGATTGAAAATGAATGTGTGTCAGTGTGTGTTTGAGTGTGTGTGTGTGTTGCGGAAATCCACTTGTAGTTTCTTTCTTCTGGGTAATCAAGGCTGGATTAAACCCATATATACATATAAGCTGTTGATTACAGCTTACACACCATCAAAATATCTTTTACATTGCACTACAATAACATCAGATGGGTATAAAAGGCAGTAAAAGTACTCAAAACCACACTTGTGGTTGATGCTGTACCACAAAGTGTCCACAAAAAAATCACTTTGTCAAGATGAACACAGAAAAAAACAGGTTGTGGCAGTAGATACAACCCCAGCCACAATGTTGCTGTTAGTGAAATGATTTGCAATTTACAGATGATCCAGTTACGCTAAAGTTTCTTGTTCATCAAATTCAATCTGTATCAAAAGTCAACTACACACATATAACCTCCAAAGAAAAAAAGTTTAAAACAGACATGGGGTACTACTCACCTCCAGGTGTGTTGTCAAACCTTTCTTGTTCAGCTGGGATCAATAAAGCACATTTAAAAGCTGTGTTATGTGTCAGACGCTACGTATATGACGCAGCAATGAGTAAGTGCGCAACCCTACTCTTTTCTGTCTTTCTCCCACACACCCATGCACTCTCTCCTTTCGGTCTGGATTCAGTATGTGTGTGTGTCTGTGTGTTTTGCTCAGGAATGTGACTGGGAGGATATTTGCTCTGGTTCAGGAGTTCCAGCTTTTTTCTCCTTTTTTATTTTTAAAGTCAGCCTTATCTAAGCAAGCATGAGGAAATCTGCAAGTATTTCACAGAAGTCACAGTAAGAAACAGCTTTTATCATTGCAATTGTATTAATCATCACCTAAAGTCCTGCTCTTAAACTGCAGCCCTCAGGTCTTACTGGGGAAATCGGTCAGCATTGTTACGAGGCCCCTCACAAATCATTTTAAAATAGTAAATTGCTGGAAAGCTTGACAAACCAGTAGTTCCATGTCATGGAAACAATGCTGAGAGTAGTGGTGTCTGTGTCTCTGTGTGTTTACACTGAAATAATCAAACTTAACTAACATGACACTGAATAAGGAAGTGTAGCAATCACAGCCAAGAAGAAAATGGCAGGAAAGAAAAAAAATTTAAATAGTGAATCATTTATTTGTATCTATATCATGATCATAAAATAAAAGGTTATAGTTATTGGGTTTTTAATTTAATCCTGCCCCTTTAAACATGACAATAAAAATGATAATATCATTAATAGTAATGATAGATGGAAATATCAGTGATTCGGTGTACTGAAAAACATTGTCAAACAAGCACAGGCAGGTCTTTCCACTATCCTGCTTTTTAGAAATGACCCCGCCCCAGGCAGTCTGCCAGAAACTGGACCACACAAACCACATGCTGGAATAATCTTTAAAACATGATTCAAACTGATTTATCAGGTTTAAAAAGAAAAGAATAAAGCTCTTGTGTTTATCTTAAAATCAGTTTTAAGAAAGTTTCTTCTCAATTTATATCTTTGCAGCACATATTTTTTTTCTTAAGCCCATCTTAATGCATGACTCCATTCAGGGAGATCAGTGTGATCAGTGGGAATGCAATGATTTCCTAAGGGTGAAATCCTTCTTCAAACCTTTTCATCAAATATTTTTAATAGTTGTGTATTTACTCTGCATTACTAGGACTGGGTGGGTGTGTATTCTTCTTGTTCAGATTATTTAAAGGAGAATACCAATAAACAACCTGCATGCTACAGTAAAGTAGAATCTAACCCCAAAACTATCTAAACTAAAACCAGTATTGTAAATAAAGCTGAAGAATATATGAGAAAAAAAAACTTAGATGTGTATATTCATGTAAAAATTGACAAGTGTTCTATATTAACTTAATCCTCTCTCTGTGGCATTATTTTAAATAAAAGAAAATAGGTAATTCAGTGGAGGAGAAACTCTACATATAAAAATATATTTGCCATTACAAATTTCAAAGCCAGGAGCTTATAAAACAGAGCAGATGACCTTAACTTATTTACATGAGGATTACTTTCATGCAATTACCAAACAGCTGCGGACACATCATTTAATGTAAATGACACTGCCAGTCCCCTGTGCTCTTTAGGACCTCCTTGATGGTCCAGGGATGCCAATATGAAATCAACTTAGAACACCTATACAACAGTTCTAACATGGCAAGTAGACTAGATGTTTACTGTTGTATTAAGGTTGAAAACACATAACAATAGACTTATTATATGTTTGAGATTTTAAAGCAATGCTTAGATTAAAACAAATATGAACTGGAGTATATGATTGTTCTAAAAACATCACATTTACTGAGTACTGTTAAAGATATCGTAGTTTACAGTTTCACCATCTTTGTCTCTACCCGGAGTGGAATCTAGATTGGACCAAAACCAATTCTCAGGAAAAAAGTAAAATAAATTCCATCCAGTATTTTAGTGTAAATTTCCAAACAAACACACAGACAGACAGACAGTCACACAGACAGA
The DNA here is from genome assembly GCA_037177515.1 of Pseudomugil tenellus. Classification (NCBI taxonomy): domain Eukaryota; kingdom Metazoa; phylum Chordata; class Actinopteri; order Atheriniformes; family Pseudomugilidae; genus Pseudomugil; species Pseudomugil tenellus. The sequence goes on along the minus strand of JBAMHX010000007.1, from coordinate 5,423,349 downwards.
CAGACAGACAGACAGACAGACAGACAGACAGACGGGTAACATCTGCAGAAAAAAAACCTCCTGGCTACAGTAATAACACTGCTTGAGCTCTATTGTTTGATGATTTACAGGCAAAGGAAAAGGTGTTTCTCAAGTTATTTAAAACAAACAAAGCTTTACTACTGTTGTATGACTCATTTAGCAGCACTCACACATTTTGCTATTAGAAAGGCTTGGGAGGACTATGATTCAGCTCTGCCTCGAGCTCAGCACTTACTGGCAGCTTTTCTAGTGTCTGCCTGCTTACAGAGTTTTCTTACACTTTTAATAGTGTTGAAATGCATGATGCTCCCTGTTAAAGGTCAAGTAAGTTAAATTTCACTTTCTCCACTAAGCAAAAAACGCTGAGCAATGAAATGGAGTTTTCTAAGCAGAAGAATCTTGTAGCTTAAATTAAGCTTTTTAGGGAGTTGTGAGTTTCGGTTGATGATCATTTAAAAGATTTAGAACATTTATTATCATTTTAAACATGATTTATTAAAATATTGACATCTAGTCAGATATTTAGAATTTAAAAAGTCAGAAATAAAAAAAGGTATGTAAAAAACATAATAATTTATGTAAGCACACACTTTGTTAAGTATATCTGGTTAATTATTAATACTAAAACCCAACATGTCAATTACAAGACAACACTGCATTTAGATATGTAGAAATGGTCAAGGTCATTTCTTGATGTTCAAACCAAACAGTGCCAGACTGGTCTGGGTATTTAAAGGAGAACTTCGCTTTTTTTTAACCTGGGGTCTGTTGTCATCTTTCCTTCCATACATGTGAGTGATGTA
>JBAMHX010000007.1:5400681-5412700 GCA_037177515.1 Pseudomugil tenellus | reverse complement strand
ATGTCTCACACATTTGATAAGTTTACGTTCTGTTGGGGAATTAGTCATGTGTTCCGTTTTTAATAAAAATTTTGTACAACGTCCAAGACTTTATTGGATTTGGGAAAAATCCCCCCCCCCCCTCCAAAAAAAGGATTTGGGATTGTAGTTAGTTAGCACCTCATTCACACATTCCTTTGCTTGTCTGGTCCTGTTTTGCTGCTGCTGCTGTGTGTAAGCATCTCTAGCAGGTGCATAAAGTATTTCACTCCTTATAATACAATGTAAGCCGTGGATGAAACAAATTAAGGCAATTTGAATTTGATGTAGTTGTCTGATGGAAAGGTTTAAAAGAACACATTGGAAAATTAATCCTCTGCAATATTATTAGACAAGAATGGTTTTATGGAGCCATTCTGTGTTTTTATCTATTATAGACATTAATATTACATTAATATTTGCTCTGTCATCTAGCCAAAAGGAAGTGTTCCTCTTGAGTTTTTTCTGTTGTCAGAGTGATGGTGCTCTGAATTCCCATGGATAAACATGGACCTCCAGGAATTTTGCAAACAATTGTTCAGCTTAACTCAGGTTGTCATTATTTCATGCAGCCTCTGTTTGAAAGTTGGTGAGTCATTATTCTAGCTTCCAGCAATCACTTTGTTTTCCACAAGAGGCTGTTACACTATCAGTCAGCCAAGTGCAGCATCACTCAGACTGTTTACTGTCTCCCACTTTTCTTTGTCCATCTTTATTTCCTAGTATGTGTTTCATTGTAGTCAAAGCCAAAATAGATTACCTACCCAAACTATTTGCACTCCTAAACAATGTCATTTTATTGCCTCTGAACATCCACTCGTTCCTGTTACAAATGATAACTTATTCAACAGAACGACTCCCAGCTGAAAGATTTCTAACGTCTTTTGTCCTGTCACATCAAAGATTTTTTATTGCTCTTTCTAAGAAAACACGATTGCAACGATACCTTTTCATCTCACATCTCCATTCCTTGGATACTCCTTCTGTAAGACACTCAGTTATAATTATGCAGGCAGGTTCTTGCTGTCATGTCAAAGTCTTTTGTCCTCAAACTGCCTTGTTTGGTTTCAACAAAAGTGCAAATCTTTTTAATTGTTATTAAGGATAATAATTCCCATTATATCCATGTTATTCTTATGTGAGTCTCTATTGTCATCTGCAATTATGTTATCCATAATGCAAAAATGGGTAAAAAAAAGCAGCTGAATAGGGAAGGGTGAAATTGCTGAACTTTTGTGTTATCTGCTGAGTGATTCTGTTTTTAGCTATATTTATCCAGAGAAGAATTGCTGTGAAGACATTCTTTTAGTCACCTTCCTCTCTACCCTTTTACTTGAGTACAGCTGCAAAAACTTAATGCCAAGAAGCTCTGAATGCAGGACAAATAGCCAACATATGCTTTTTTTCAGTTTTAAAATCGACTTATTTTGCCACCTGGATATATATTATTTCTCTCCCAAATCAAAATGTCCTTTGTCGGGGAGTCACTTTTGTCTGCCTCTAATCTTTAAACCACGGCCACCTTAAATGCCACATTATGTGTAAATCAAAAATGATTTAACCCATAAACAAGTGTATGACTCTGACATTTCACGAGGAGAACTTACTGCTTTATAACATCTGTATCTGTATTGTTGAAAACTCCTTGTTGCGATAAAACTGAGTTAGTGAAGGAGATCTTTTAGTACATGTTTTTATCCATTTCCAACAGTTCACAAGTGAGAATGTGTTCCAGCTCCTATGCTATATTTCAAAGGCAATCATTTTTTATTATTCTTATTCTGCTTTTTACTTAATCTCTTCTATTATTCCATTTATTCTGCTTTATTTAACCTGTTGGCAGCAAACGTCCAAACAGGCAGAAACAGTCAAGTTGCATAAGCAAGGGTCCAGTAACAATAGTCCAATAAAATAGCTGGTTCATAATAAATCTTTAATCCATAAAAAGCTTGTTTTAGGGAACATGGCAGGATTTTGAAGGGTTAAAAAGGCAACTACAATGGAAGCCTGAATATTCCATCAGGGTCTGGTATAAGTAGACAAACAACCAGTATTTTTCAGAAGCTGTTTTGCTTCCAAACAGTGAAGAAGCATTTTTCTTGCTTTACCTTCACCTGAAACCCAGATGCTATCCTTACTTTAGCTTCCTTCAACTATAAACACACATGTTGCTATTTGCTATTATAAAACCAGCATTGGCATTGCAAATTAAAAGCACTCTCACCGTTGTTTTCAGAAAAGTTTTCTATTAAAATAGTTATAATAAATTAGGTCTCACAGCACTCAAAGTTTCAACACATTTGAAAATAATCAATTAGCATTTGTCTTGACTCTACCTAAAGTGCATTTGCACTACTCAACCATTGCTGGAGAATCAAAGGTCCTACAGACAGCATTATCTCTGATGTCTTTCTTCAGCTAAAGCTGCAGTATTATCACATTTGCTGTTTAAAATGTTATCAATTAATTAAACTTTGGTTTCCTGTAACATTACCATAATTAAAGCAGCAGTAAATAATGGGTCAACAGAAGTATACGAAGTATATGAGATTTGGAGATAATCCTTTATCTGTTTATGTGTTTCTCTGTAAAGCAACAACATTACAGTGCAACTCAACCTTTGACTGATATTTAGGAACATGTTATGTGAAATGGGACTAACAGCCTGGTGCACAAGTGGCTTGCTATGAGCTTATTTATTCCCAAGCCCATGCTCCTTTTGCCACAAAAGGCTTTATAAATACAGTAAATTCTTCTTTCGAGTTATTGAGGAGCAGATGAGATCCTACAAACACATGAGCCCTGAAAATAATCAATTTAATGTTTCATTAACCTTTTTTTATAAAGTTTCTGTTTTTACTTAAAACAATAGTGTTGATTGGTAAGTTTATTTTTTAATTAATTTATCAATTAAAATGTCTGAACAATAAGGGGATCATCAGTATGTGAAGCCATGGTGAACACTCAAAAATAAGGGTCCCACAAAAGCCTTTGTGTAATTCAAGCACTTATTATTTTGCACATGTGCTGTAACACATCTCATGATATCAAACAAAATTATCAGATTTTTAGAATATTCCACTTCAAGGCAGCTCTGAATCAGAGAGACTCAAATATAACAATGAAAAACAACAAGAAACCTTCCAACAATCAACTATTAGAGACCTCGATCCATCTATAAATTACCTCATCACAACCAGAATGCAATAAAACAAATATTCTCCATTTGACATGTCTTGATATAAACAATCTCATAATATTCAAGGAACAAAAGCTTAATTTAATTACATCCCCGAGCGCAGAGTCTGGGATATATTGGTCTCACCTTGACCGCTGCCGTCGGATGTCCTTCGTGTGAGCACAATAACTCAAACAATTTTTAAAATTTGATTTTGATACTCAGTGTACCTATTTAGGTCCCTAAGGAGACAACCTGACTCAGATTTCACGATTTTGGATTCATAGCTTCCCCACCAGGCACAAAAATCTGATTTTTGACTATATCACTGGAACTATTTAGAATTTAATTCTAATACTCATTATTTCTGTTTATGTACCCAAGGGGACGACCTGTTTCGGGTTTCACAATTAAATGAGTTCCTTGAACCACCAAATGCATCACGAAACCAGATCTGTGACTGTGGGTACTGTACAGGAAGAAACATAGTAATTATATAATATGTTATTTATTTATTTATTTATTTATTTTACATTGGCTACATTCAAATTATCCATTCTTTATCTGTACTGTTTATTCCAATGAAGGGTCGCAGGTAGCTGAAGACTATTCCAGCAATCATTAGACAAGAGGAGGAATTCACCCTGGACAGGTCGCCATTCCATCACAGGACCAACACAAAGAGACAAACAACCAGTCACACACACATTCACACCTAAGGACAATTTAGAATGATCAATTAACCTAACATGCATGTTGAACAGTGGGAGGAAGCAGGAGTAGCTGGAGGGAACTTAGCAAGGCTCAAACTAGCAACCTTGGCTGCAGTGCTAACCACCAAACCACCATGCAGCCTGTTCAAATGATCCTTCTTTCAAAATGTCTATACTCTGATCAAAACAATAGCGCAGGACTTGTCGGCTCAGTCCCATGAGGCCAAAGCCCTGTAAGTTTTCTCCCAACACTTCTCAAATTGATGAGTAATTGTGAAGAACCTCATAGGCGGCTGGATCTAATTAATTTGGGTCAGGTTTGATGAAGCAGGGACACTATAAAAACCTGCAGGACTGCAGTCCGTGTGGGTCCTGTTATAAAGTAATGAGAGAATGTATGCATGCCAACACAAAACTCCTAAAACAGTCGTTTTGCTGAATCATGGGGAAAGATGACACAGAACAGATGACACAGAAGTGATGTAATACATGATAGCCAAAAATCCTCAGAGGAAACAAAATAAATGCTAACCAGGAGAGTTTATAATTTATTTGTATGCCATTTTCCACATTTTCAGAAAAAAAATGTTTTTTTAGAAACTGCATTCATGATGACTCATGAAACTTATTATTATTATTATTTAAACTTTGACTTTATCACAAGGAAAATATTAACAGAGGCGGATGACAAATTTGTTGTTTTTCTTATTTATTTATTTACTTATCCTGTGGTAAAAATGAGAATAAATGTACCCTTTAGACTTTTTTTTTTTAGAAAAACAAATGACTCGTTAAATTACATTAAGTGTGACTCATCAAACAACATTATCGATGCCTGAAAAATGATTGGATTTTTTATTCCTTATTTCCTAACAAGGCTATTGTTGTCCTGTTTTGAATCTTGAATTAATAATCGTGCTTGCTAAGTATGCGCCTCTGCTTTTCTTTGCACATCACGGCTTTTCCTTAAAAGGAACCCCGGCTAATGTGATTAGCATGGCTTATTAAGTAAACGTTGGCTTAGCTATACAGATGCAATAATTCAGACACAATATTTAAATAGATTAAATTGTATTTAACAAAAACCTTTCCATCATTCTCATTTGGGTGTGCATTAGTAAATGAACCTGAGAGGTGAATATTTTCTGGAGATATTTCCACTGTTATTGGTATAAACATAAAAAATTCCTTTGTGATGTAACTTGTTTAATTTGGTAGCATTACATAGATTATTTCAGTTTTCAAGACCTGAATGCTTGAAAATATTGTTACAATTAATAAATAAAGAGCAACTGTGAATGAGGAGTCTGTGGCAAACTGTGGTTTTCCATTTGGCATAACAGATTTAACTGTTTCCCAGGTTTTCTGCTGACCTATATCATGAAACATAACTGAAAGATGTAGATTTCATTTCTGAAAATGCATAACTTGTTAATTTCTCACTGGTACATTAAATCCCAATGAAATATATGGTAATAACATGATGATGGTAAAAATACTTGTGGACCTTGCTAGTAACGCTTATGAGCTCCTATTAGTTTAAGGTAGCTGACAAATATGCCAAAGGTATGAGGGAAGATATGGTGAAACACAAACACCACATCTTCTGTAGCAAGATGTATTTGCTCCATCTGTTATTGAGAAATGGCTTACAGCGAAAGTTACAGACCAAAAAAAGCAACATTGGGTACTAAGCTTTATGTATAATCCATCCTGTAAGCTGGAAAAGACACAACATAATGAAATAGCTGGGAAAATTTACTTTATTTTTTATGAGGATTTTTGGTCCTAATAAAATCATAGCAGATGCTACTTAAAAATTATGCAACAAACATTGACAAAATGTAAATATTTTAACATTTCAGTGAAGTAATAAAATATGTGTGTATAAAACATGAGTATGGGTTTCTTTTTATTATTACTCATGTGAAAAGTATTTAGCTTTATATTCTTTCATTTAAAAGCAAGTAATTTCTTGCCCTTGTGAAGTTTAATTTTTCTGTTTTTCTCACCAAGTGCTCTGTTAGAAAATGCAAAGGATATGATCTATTTATTAATCTGCAGTGAATTATTGAGTTTTAAATTGGTGTTAATTTACAATAGTTTTTCATTATGTTCAGCTTAGTTGTATTTATAAAACTTAATCTACAAGCCTTTTCATCCCTGATGGAATCAAGCAATTCTCTAAGTGCCACGTTTTGATCACCTCTTGTCAGTCACCACACAAATGCTTTGTTTTAAAGCAGAGCTGTCTTACAGCAGACTGTCTGGTCAGCATCAGATTTTGAAAGACTGCAGTCTCAGCAGTCTAAATAAATCTGACCAAACAAGAATAATATGCCGCAGCTACCTAAAAGCAGTCTAATGCGATTAGCTGTGCTTAACTGAACTTAAATAAAGGTCTTACTGAGAGTGATCTCATCTCTTCTCATTATATTAATTGTTTGGATGCTCTCAGCTGCTGCTATTTTCTCCCCTGTCTAACATATTAATATGACCCATTGATTTTTCTGGAACAAAGATGAACTACAGTTCATGTTCATTAAATATATCTGACAGGATTTCCCACCGCTAGTCAAACTAATGTCTCACATCCACCCAAAATACATGTTTACCATCTCTGGACACTGAGCAATATAAGTCATATTATTGGTTTAGACTTTTCTAATTTCAAAGTACATCAGGACAAGCTGTCGGTCTGCTTCATTAACACTAAAGGATTTCCAGAAGGAAGGTTCTCTATCAGCTGCACAAATATGAGCTTGTTTGAAATTAATTATGAAGATTGATGAACTGGACTTGGTACAAGCTGTGAATATTTATAGCCTGTGCCTTGCAGGGTAGGTGGTGCGATATAAAAAAATAAGAAAATTAAGCTTTCATACCAGTTTTCTACCTGTAAATTATATGTTTGTGTTAGTAGTTAAGCGGGAAATTGATTGAATAAAGATCAAAGTAAAACAAACAAAAAGAAAGGGGAAACAGCCTGTTGCCAAAGAAACCAGATTTTCAGCACAACCTGCTCCCCGGCCTCCGACACTTAAACTGCTCTACTTTCTTTTTAGGCCACCACAGGGACTCGTGGCTTTACATAGCCCTTCCTTTCCTTCTTATTACTGACACAGTTCAGAAAGCCCACAGCAAGACGCCATTAACCTGTCTTTTTTTTTGACACCACATTGTTTTCTGTCCACAAGGAATATAACCAACCCATAGATGAGTGGCAAGCATACAGCATGTGCAGCAATGAGAAAGATGAGACTTGCTCAGCTTTTTGGTGAGTTCAGAGTGGTGAGACATGAATGCACTGCATGAGCATTCGATGTGTCATGGTTGCCATAGTGATGTCCCTGAGGCACAACACAATTTTTAGAGTAACTGCTCTCGGTAGCAGAAGCGGGTCACAATGACTGATGTGATCAATCTTGAGAAGGCCACAAACTGTTCAAAAATGCATATGCAGAATAATTGACTTTGTGTTCTGCAATTTCTGCAATTTTGTGTTTGAATTGAGCTTTTAAATCTGTCATGCTGAAACTCTTATTTTGTACATGAGGATTGTTTGCTTGCTGTTGCTTTGTTGAAGCTGATATAGGATCTTAATGTAGGTGAACAGCGAGCAGCCCGACATGGACAGCTACAGAAAATGAGGCAAAATGAAGCTACATCACTAACAAGATCTAAAAAAAAAGGGAAGAAAATGAAATGTTCACATTCACATAATTTGTTCCACTCAACAAGGCTTTGCAATATCTTTTGAGCCCACAGATTTAGTATGAAAAAACTTCTAAGCCTGGTCATAGTGAGTGACCCTGTTTCCTGCAGGCAGGAAGCAGCAACACTTAACCAACTGAGGATGAAAATGAATGTCTGACTGTAAAGCAAATGGGGCTCAGGATAGAGATGTTTCGTTGAAAATGTAGCTAAATGGAATTAAAGTGAACACTTTACTCATAATATCCGCTTAAGGATGAAGATGTTCAACAAACAGCAGCTGATGTATGTCAAAGAATCAGCATTTACCCCATAACAAATATGCTAAGGCAGATGTTTGCAGTGTATAAAAAATTTAAATTTGTCCAAATCTTTTGGAATAATTTTCTTTAATAAACTAGATTCATTTTGCCATTTCAGCATGCAGATTCCCACACAAACTCACCTGTTCCAAGATAAAGGACACTGTAGTGTTCATCATTGACTGCTAGGACGATGTCCGCCACTGTGTGTGTAATTTGATCATCTGTGGGGAGATCAAGTGGAGCCACGCCAACAGGTCGGATAACATCCTCAATTTCTGAATGGTATCTCATCACCCCAAGGTTTTTGATGTTTTGATTTTCTGTTGCTGAAGGGTTTCTGGGGGCACACTGAAGGAAGAAATGGTGTAATTGATTTGGAACGGGATAGGATGCTTTTTGATAAGCAAAACAACCTTGGACAAAAAAAATGAAAATTGCCTCTTTTTATCAACTCATGCCTTTCAAAAATATCACTTCAGCCACTTTTCCTCTCAATTATAGGCCGACTCATGCATTTGCTCGTTATTTTTCAGCAGTGTGAGTAAGAATGATGTTTTTCTCACCATCCCAGGACGGCCACCGACGAATGGGCTGCTGTAGCCCTTCAATTTGGAGGTGGAGAAGGCCTGGTCAATGTCCTCAATAGAGTAGGCACAAATAACTGTTTTGCCCCTGAAAATAGAGGAGATAATTAGTCGTCAGAATTAGTGGAGTAGCTTCAATTTTTTGGAAAAAGCAGCAGCTCTAGTTTTGAGAGAGTAAATATATTTAATATTTAGAGTATTTAGAGAAAATTATGCAGAAAATAAACTAAAGCAGGAAACTTGAACTTCAATTTTGTTTAAACTGTTTGCTAATTTGTCTACATTTCATTTTAAATTGACTAAAGCAACACAGTGCCAGGTTAGATGTATGGTGAAGCATTTGATCCCAGTGGTGTCACTTCTCAGCTTCTTTTTATATTGATGCTTTCCACTGTTGGATTTCATTTTGGGTCTTTTGCTTCATTTCAGCATATCCTGATGCAGAAAGTAACATTAAACTTTTGAAAACTGCACTAGGGGTGCTAGTCAATCACATTGTGTGATTATATTGGATTTATTGCTGTAATTCCTGACATCAAGTCCGCCCACTATCAAAGGTCATATCATTTCCATCTGAATCCTGGATAATGCAGGAATGTAGCTTTGTGATGAGAATCTGACCAACACTTTACCATAATTATCCTACATCTGTGAAGGCTTAATTACCCATAATGCAAATGTTTATTGCATGTATGTTGGAGTTTTCAAACCAATGATGTCTTTAAAAGAATTCAAATGTACAAAATTCTGCACATAATACATTCAGTTACACATTTCTCCTTCCCGTAAAATATAACGAAACATTGCAGTCTTTAATAGAGCGCAATAAAAAGTCTCTGGTGCAGAAATTATCCCACAAAGGAGCATGTGCTTTGCTGGTCCAACAGTACCCTCCAGCTAAACACCATGTATACTGTAAAAAAAGTGCAGTTGTGTAGCCCTTTGTTGTACATTTGAAAAAAAAAATATTCCTCTCTAGTGGCAAAAAAAGCTTTTATGTTCTGAAACAGCAATATTTTGACCAGAAACAGCCATCACACCAGCAGTGAATTTAGAATTACCAGTTACTCTGGCAGGGATGTGTTGCACTGTGGGGAGAAGCCAGTATATGTGAAAAGCCCCATGCTGTCTCAACTTCCTCTTCCAACAGAAACACTGCAGCTCAGATTTCAGCCATGGGTGTCCCGAATACCAGGCAGCAAAACAAACTTCTCAAACATAAAGTCCATCCATCAAGAATTTATAGCTCCAGCCTTAAAGCCATGATAAATCGCCACAGTATTTACTCAGAAGTATTACGTCTGAGGTTTCTATTGTTCGTATTGAGAAATAAATGTGAGTATTTATAGTTAATGTAGTTGTATTACTGATTAAATGTCAAGAAAGTGGTCAATATGTAAATACAACTCAAAACTAGAGTTATAAACAGAAACTGAAGCTGAAAAATGACAACAGTTTTTTTTTTTATAGACCCAAATAAAAATGCAGTGTGAGAAAGAGTTATGTGATTTTGTTCATTTTTATTTATCCTTTTGTTGTTATTTGCTGTTTTGTTTTGGAAATGTTAAATCTTGTCAGATGTATTTCTTTGAATGTATTAAATTTATTGACTATTTATTCTAAATCAACCTGAATGTAAAAAAAACACCCTTCCTTTGCTTCTGTGGTTTATGTCTCTATACTACAAAACTCACAAATGTAGTTTTATTCAGCTAGTTGTTGTTGAGGAAACTGACTCCTCACCATGCATTGGAAAAGAGGCCATACATGACCCCCGCCCTCTTGTCGTGAGCTGTCAGGACCACCGCCTGCCTCAAGTTGTTGTACTGTTGCTGAGTGTTCCCAGCTCCGCACATCACCCGGGCCTTCAGGAAAGTGGTCCAAGATTCTTGCAGCAGAGCTTTCATGCCACCTTCATCCACCTGGAAACAACACAGATGGACTGTGATAACAAGGACAACAAATGGGCAACCAGGCTATCAAAATTGATTATGGCTTCAGCAGGACCACCTTCAGAGACATGGGATGGACTCAGAACTTTAATCTGTATTAGTTAAGATGGTAGAGTCCCTTTTCTAATCTCAGTTTAAGGTTGTTTTAGTTGGTCAGAGACTAAAGACTTCTTTAAACTAAATAAAACTGTTGATAATAAAAACCCAGAATACAGTGAAAACAAAATGTAATAGAGTAAATATGAAAATAAAAACTATTGCATAAGTCAAAATAAATTAAAATAAATGCCATTCCAACAAGTTCTGCCAAACTATAGAAAGCTCCAACTAAAGAAAAATAATAATTACTTTGAAATTTGCTGTTAATATAAACACAATGTAGCAACAGCAATGATAAAATATTTAGTTTTTATATGTATATGTGGAACTTTTACCGTGCAGATTCTCCCTATGCGGGCTCTGTATGGCTCCTCGTCCACCCTTGTCTGGTTGAATTCACTGAAGAAGAAGTAGATCTCCTCTTTGTACTTCTCTGTGGATGGGATTATTGCGGCACCAGCAAACTGAGGATCTGGTGGCGAAATTTAAATGCATCCATTAAGAAAACATCATATTGTCAGACGTGTATCGTTCTTCCAAGACATCTCTTGGGGTATTAAGTGAATTGCACTTGCCAACCAAATAAAATCTATAATATTTATTTTTTGATTACATCTCATTGTTTAGCAATCCTTCAAATACTTGAAAGGATGCTAAGAGACCCAATGAGAGCATAAACAGCTTATCACAGTGGAAAGGTTTCTGGTGGTAAATGTGAATACACCTACATGTATTTTTTTTCCCTCATGGGAATGGTAGCTGATGATTTACGGAGAGTACCACCCACCATCTCCATATGCATTAGTCTAAACCTGTGTGGCTTCTGCGTGACTCCCCTCCTCCCACTCACTCTGTAGCCAAATGTTCTCTGTCTTCAGGAGTTTCTGGGAGCCAAAGGTACGCCGGATCGAGCCAGAATGCCCCCCCACCGACGACATAGCAGAGTACAGACTCCCATCTGAGACAGCAAGGGACAGAGAATTGGACCGGAGAACAGAGGGTAAACATAGGGGAAAAAAAACTACCAGGCACTTTTAATGCATCAGTACAAGGTTGACAAGGAGACGACGAGAAATTGGAGCAACATAAAAAGGATCGAAGGAGAGTGAAGAAGAGAATATCAAGGAGTGAACATTAAATACAGAGTGGATAGTGAGAGTAGAAACGCATGACACTCAGGAGGACAAAAACAGAATATAAAATCAGGAGATAGGAAGAGAGGGGAAGAGCAAAGGAGGCATCAAGGCAGAGCAGCTCACTGCACCAATTAGCAGCCAACAATCACCATACTCTCAGAGCCGCACTTAGAGCTCTGTCTCCATAGCAATGTAAAAGTGTGTGTGTGTGTGTGTGGGGGGGGGGGGGGGGGGGGGACCCTTTAAACCCCCAAAAGCAACCCCTCCCCCAAAACTACTTTTCCTCCAAACCCTCCCACCTCAACAAAAAAGTTTCCCCC
>JBAMHX010000007.1:5378742-5392671 GCA_037177515.1 Pseudomugil tenellus | reverse complement strand
ATATATATATATATATATATGTGTGTGTGTGTGTGTGTGTGTGTGTGTGTGTGTGTGTGTGTGTGTGTGTGTGTGTGCGTGCGTGCGTGTGTGAGTGAATGCAATAACATTCCTCAAAAGGTTTTACTGTTGTTTTAGGGCTCCATGGATCATCGCTCCATGCTCCAAGCATCCAATAAAGGCAAAAAGGCTAAGAGGGTTTCTCAGTTTCAAAGCATTGAAACATCAATTTGAGACTTTATCACAGATTTATCTCACTTAGTTGTTATTGCAGATTGGATACTGTGGTGAAATCTTGATTTCCCTCTCCTCTCCCTGCAGCCTGTTTAGGTTATTCACTCTAATACTGCTCCCATACTAGAAACTGGTAAACGTGATGTTTTTAGGTGAAACTGTCTACTGTGTGATAGTACCTCGTCTAAATTGTCACTTCTGCTATTTTCATCATACTTCTGTTGCTATAACTTTAATTTTGTTGGTCTTTGAAAAATTTCAACTAACATAAGACAATAAAATGTGATGAAAAACTGCACATGGCAGTATGGTACTCCTACCAATGGTGAAGGAAAACAGCACAGTGTAGGAAGTATTGATGCAAGTGTTTTGCAGAAGTGATGAAGGTTCTGACAGCGTGATGACTCTACCTCGAGTGGTGTGGCCTTTGCCTTGCAAGTGTCAATAGCAGTCTGATCAGATGCCGCTGGGATCTGTGGGAGGAAGAGCTGTTTAGTTGTTGCAAAGTTATTTCTCACTGGTTCAGTATGAAAACAGGCTCAGAAACATAATCCTTACAGATAACATCCATCTTGATATATAATATGGTTTCTTGTTTGCGCTCAGTTTGAAATGAAATGCAATAGCTGTTTATTGTTTAGCTCATTTGTGGCATGCCTTGTAGCTTTCCTTGACATTATCTGAGATTTCTTTGTAACTCTATATTCATTTATAGATCTGCGTGCAAAGCAGAGGGGAAGCAGTAAGTGGAGTTGTCGAAAAAAATCAAACATTTTTAGTAAACTGCTAAGTTGATTGGCTCACATCACTCACCTGTTTATCTGTAATTATGTCTGAGTAAACCCAGAAAACATGTGCTGCTCTCATTGGACTAAAATAAGATATTTATTAATCGCCTCTATTATTTGGATAGCTTGCACTGACAGAATTGTCACAATGTTCAATGTTAACAAAATTAACTTAGTACACAATTTTTCTTCTCTCTAAGTGATAAGTGCAGTTTTCTAAATGTATACACCTAACTTCTGGATCTAAATCCCACAATCTTCACTGCATCATTGTTGCTGTTCGGGGTCAGCAGCAGGCTGGCTATTGTATACATCCCTTCGCCCACTTTGGCTAACTGTGCAGCCCTAAGAACACAATATTGCACAGCTTGTGGCAAAAGGAAAACAACATAGTTACATGCAAATACATTTTTTTCATTTAAAAATAATACAGCATTCAATAAATCTTCTTATGTGGAGGTAAAATCCAGCAACAAAGCACATAACCATGGAGATAACAGTAAAATTATACACACATATCATGTTGCTGTTAGAGCAGATACATGTAATATGCATTGAATTAAGTCATTTAAAGACTCATCCTTTGTAGTTTTGACCAGACAGATTAAAAACACAATTTTACTCTATATGATGTGTTATACACACTAAAAATTAGTATCCCATCTGTTTGTACAGACATGCAGTCTGAGCAATGCATGTTTGTCTACATCTCCATAACGTAGTAGTGCCCCAATCCACTGTTAACAAGAGTGATGTCATGCTATGCTGGGAATCATCCAAGAGCTGCTTTAATATCTAAAACCAAACTAAATGAAGCAGAATTGGTTTTTGAAAGAATGTTTTGTTTGCTGAATGTAACATCCCAGCTGTCCAGCATGGAACTTAGCATGGACTGATGCCTCCAGCTACCCCTTCTGAATTCATTGTAAGCCTATGAGATGGAACCATCAGTTTTTAAACAAGGCATTCCAGTGATGCTGGTTTGGACTAAGAATTAATTGCGTTTTCCGCAGCTAAAGTCTTACCATATCATCACTTCAAAAAAGCTTTTATGCAGTTTATTGTGTATGTCTCAGTTCTTCTGCAAACTGAGGTATTAATATCATCCAGATAGTTGTTGCTGTTTGCAATCTCTATAAATGCATACTGGTATTCATGATTGGTAACTTTTTTAATGTTATGTAAGATTTTTAAGAAAGACAGGATTAGATCTATAAAGTTTTACCAGGGGATTTTACAAACTAACTAACAATACTGATAAACATAACTACAAACAATGTTAAAGCAAACCTGAAAATCTTTCAAAATCATAGTTTTATGGATCACCTATAGGGACTATATGATGGCCCCTTCAGTTCCATATGCAGGCCCAGGACAGACACAGGTTCTTGGTGCTGGAGCCAGGATGGATATAAACCAGCACTAGAACTGTTTTCATGGAAGAAATCCCCAAAGTAAGATGCTGAACATCCACATCCCTCTGTGAGGAGATATAAATTGTGTCCCTGCACACACTGTTCAGTTTTTCTGCATGAAATGGTAATATTTGACATTATTTGACCAACATAGCTTTTACTTGTT
Source organism: Pseudomugil tenellus (assembly GCA_037177515.1). Lineage (NCBI taxonomy): Eukaryota > Metazoa > Chordata > Actinopteri > Atheriniformes > Pseudomugilidae > Pseudomugil > Pseudomugil tenellus. Next base: position 5,390,068 of record JBAMHX010000007.1, on the reverse strand, counting down.
CTGTTCTCAGTTTAGATCTGTGGTGAGCAGATAATCATGTTGCGCTGCTTGAGCAAGGAAATCAATCAAGAAGTCTTCAGCAAATAAGAACAAGAGGGACTACCAATTAATTTAGAACAGAAATGTTGATTAGCCAACTAATAATGAATTAAAAAAGAGCCAGAAGCTGGAACTTTTTCCTCTTATTTAAAACAGTTTTAGACTAATTTCTGTAACCTCATTATAGGGATATTTGGTACCTCAGATTCTGATGCTGTGAAGAATATTTATTGGAGAAGACTTCTCTTTTTTAATCTTTATAAACTGGGCCAACAAATTATAATGAACTAGATGATTACTGATTTGTCAACAGCAATAAACAGCTGATCACCAAAGTAAGAGAGGAAAGATTCCCCTGTTTCCTGATGCCTGCAGTCTTTATGCTAAGCTAAATGTCTTCTGATAAACAAACAGCAAGTGGTATTGATTCACTTATCTAGTCCTCTACCAACTGCTAAATACTAATGTCCCCAAAGTTTGGACCAACAGCTTGTTATCGTTAAGTTATTCTATAAGGAGTAGGTTGGTAGCTCTGCATTTAACAATGTTCCTGTTTAAATCTGTTGCTTTCTATTTTAGCGTTTGCTGTTTGGATTTATTTTATTTTATGTTTCTTAGTTTGTTGTAATATATTTTCTACCTTGCTTTAGTGGTTTTAGTGTTTTAGGGGACTTTGTACAGGAAATGTGCTATAAAATACACCTGGTTTGTCTCACATCTTAAGACTTATGCTTAAAAGCAAGACCCAAATGTTTGGCTTAATGTGCATCACTACATTATAGGATGCATTTCTATACAAAATATGCATTGAATATAAATACTACTCTATGCTGATTTCAAGTCAATTGCATGCATTGTAAGGTTGTCCTATTTTTACAGTACATAGCATAAAACATCATCCAAAACGTTCCATCAAACTTCTGTTTCTTTCTCCTGATGTGGACTTTGAGACTTATCTATGACATTAACTTTAATAGGAATTCTTTTAGACAAAGTATATTTATCTTATTTGACCCACAGAGGTGATTATAGGATGTAATCGTAAGGCTTATTTAAATGAACAGACAACATATCCATTTCAATTTTGGTACCTTTTGACAATTGGTGCCAAAGTATTTTATGAGGTCTACCAACTTTAACTGCTGGCTGGGCTCATCAGTATCACCAAGAGTCAAAAGCATGTGGTTACATCATGTTGGTATGGATCAACAAAATGAGTGACAATTAAGATTTACCTTCAGGTCACGAACTCCTCGATCTGTGAACGTCAACACATAGATTGTTGCCTGTCCACCTACATAGAGGGTATCACTCCCTTCTTGGTGGTACATGCTGATGTAGTTCTCAGGTTTGGTGAAGTGGAACCTGGAAGGCTCTGAGTGGAAGAAAAAAGGAAATATGGAAGAGTTTTACTGGTGGAAATGAACTGGACTGACTATGTTGTAGAATAGTGTGCTGAATAAACGAGAGCAAATACAACCGTCAAGCAAATTTTGATAACATAATTAATTCTGCTATTAATACATCAGACCTACCTCTAAATAACAGACACAAACAGGGATTATATGTGTCTTACTTTTAATCTGTCAAAAGCAACTTGTAAATGTCAAGAAATCAATCACAGGAAGTAAATCTGTTTTAGTACTGTTATAAAAAGATTTACAAGGTAGATGTTAAAACACATCATCAAAAGATTATTGCATGAAAGCAAAATTGAGTTTTTGAAAATTATTTAAAAAGATGATCCAGTTTTATTCAGTCTAAGCTCCTCCGGCAGGCTGGATCAATCGGGAGGTTCTCATGGCAAAGAGCCAAACCTCCCATTTTTAATCTTCATTTAATCTCCCAGCACTATTGGAAGCAACTCAATGCGTCCTGGCATTGAACTGGTTTAATTTTCTGAAAAACTTCCACTAACTTTATTACCCTTTGTGGTTTTGAGTCAACTAGAGAGACTTCACAGAACCCAGTGTGGTTTCTAGAGGAAAAGGGCATGTGGTGGATGATTATTATCACTGAAATAATGGGTAAAACCAATTGGTCTGTATGACTGCAGACACCTCCAGAAAGCTGAAATACCATTCAGCATCTCTGAATCACACATCAAATCAGTCTATCACGCACCTACACTGCAAATGTGACTAAGATTATCCTAATAAAAAAAAATCATAACTATACTTAAAAGCTGTTACAATCCTGCCAGCCATTTTATTCTTTTTATTTTCTGTCTGACAAGCTCAGTTTACATTTTATTTTCCCAAAAGAGATTTCAGAAATCTCTCCTATGAAAGCTCTGAAGCAACCATATCTTTAAAGTCCTCCTAGAGATGAAATTTCTCTCTCATCCCTGAAATAAAAAAAGAAAAACATCCAATCTGACAGCAAAAACCAGGATGCTGTCCTGGTGATACAGGTTGCTAGCCAACCAACTATGTATCTATGGAAACAGAAGCCTTTCTTGTTGGTAGGAATGTAATTGATGAGGCTTGTTATTCAGAGAGAAATGATAAATACATAAGTCCAATGTGCTGTATTTGTTAGATGAGAACAACATTTTTTCCTGATCAAACATACAGATTCATTTGAATATTTGCTCTGGAAAATCATGGGTAGAATATTATAGCTTCCTGTATGGCTCAGTCTTATTATTCTTTTAGTCTGTCATGACACATAATGACAGGAGATGAGGTCCTGGGACTCAAACGCAGGACTCAAAATCATAGGTGGATGATTTAATGACTTAAATTTGATTTGATTAACAAGTGTCCAAATTAAGATAACACAGGAAAACTTAACACAAATACTAACGGCTTGAGCAGACAGCCACCAAACAGATGCACACCCTGAACTGGTAATGATCACAGGAAAACTAGAAGCATATATGCAAAGGGGCTTATTATAACAAGCAGGCGTGCCAATAAATGACCAAACGCAAGGGAACAGGCAGTAAAGCAGAATACACAGGGGGAAATTTTCATGATAAAACATGGAACAACTGACAAAAAAAACCAAATAGACCATAGAAGAAGCTCTAAAAGCCACAGAACTTGACACAATGAGACTTACTGAAGGCTTAAAGACAACGGGGAAATGAAAATAACTATTAATTAATAGATGATGCCCTTCCAGACATCTTAATACTAATTTGTCTGTGTGTACCATGTGTTTGGCTTAGGAAATTTAACCAAGTTGTTTTCACCACAATCAGTAACCTTGCTCTAAAGACCTGTGAAGGAAGCAGATTGTCTCTTTTACACTCGAGAGATGAAAATGTCTCTGCGTTTGTTCCAGTCAGCTGCAGTATCTCAATGGTAATCTGTGTGTCCACAACAACGTGAGCATTCCTGCCTGCCACATGACTAATCGTTCTACTGGCATTATGTGGCACCAGCACATAGTTCACCATGTTAAAGTAATACAGCATTTGTTTTACATATTCTGAGAGCTTAGTTTGGACATGACAATCAGAGACATTATGAAACATTTCGAGCAGGGGGACCTAATTCAGTCCTACAAGGGCCACAATCCAACAGGTTTTCCATGTATTCTTGCTCTAACACAGCTGACTCAAAATAATGAGCCATTGTCCAGAACCTGTCGCTGGTCCATCACAGGGCCAACGCAGTGAGACAAGCAACCACTCATGCACACACACACGGACTCCTAGGGACAATTTAGAGTGACCAATTAACCTAGCACACATGTTTTTGGACAGTGTACAGATGCATACACTGGGGATGGGAGAACATGCAAACTCCACACGGCCACTGTTCTGACCTCCCTACAGCGCTACAACTGTAAATCTGTTCAGAGCAACGTTCTTCCTGTGAGACCACAGGGCTAACCACTCTTCCATCACACAGCCCAGAGCAAAGTCAATCAATCTTTAAACTTTTCTAGTGTTCTGTTTACCCTCATTACATTAAACATAAGCTGCTACTTATGCAAGTTTTCCATTGAGGCTGGACTTCATGATCCTCTTTTATGAGCATCACAAGTAAATCCGTGAAACTCTTGGTGCAAAGCTTCTGACCCAGTAAGGTCACTAGGAACAGGGCTTAAAATGTTCTTAAGTTTTTCATTCATCTTGATTTGAAAGGTTATTTTTTCCTCTTCTCCCTTATTTTTACACTTCAAATGCTTAATTCTTCTCACCATGCTTTGCCTCATGCTTTTCCTGTTTGGATTTCCTCTGAATCTTCATTTCACCTGTTTTGCATGTAGTTACCTGATTATGTCATTTGCCACTCTCAAACATGCACACAAAGAGGACAAAATACAAACAATAAAATAAGACTGACATTCATTTTTCATCTCTTTACATCCTAATCCAAAACACTAATCCTAAAGCAATTCTGCTGAAAAAAAGTACAAAATATCACACAAGTTCTTTGCCTGCTTTTTAATCCTGGGGAAATGAGAATTTTATGGGCTTGGGTGTTGCTGTTATTAAAGCCACATGAATCAATGTTTTGTGTAGGCACGTGGTTCTCATGAAAATATGTCAAATGAGCGACTGCTCTCATAACAACAATGCCCACAGAGATTTATCATCTTAGTGTTTGAGTCCCCTCAGCTCTGTTGGGCTTTTCAGCATAACCCACCAATGTGTACAGTAAGGCCTTCAATTTTACTGATCTAATTCTGTCACATGTCGATGTATTTCCAGCAGCAATGAAATTGTCACGAAAATAGGCTCTGTTCATTCAAACAAACATGACCAGCTCCGCAAAAAAAAAAAAAAAAAAAAAAAAGATGAAAGAAAGCAGCTGACGGATGAGCATAACGTATCGTTTAGCTGCCCAGTAGTCACATTTCTCAAGGGATGATTAACAAAAAATAACTAAAATTAGAGTGAAAGAATGAGTTCATAGAGTGGGTAAAAAAAAAAAACTGGCTGTAAATGCTCGATTGTTTTAATACCTGGGAGGTTTTTAAGCATAGCAGCTCAAAGTTTTGATGGTATGTATTTATTAATGATTTAAAGTCAATATTTAATCTCTTTCTTATTTGCTGAAACTGAAGTATTTATAAACTCATAATTCTAACTGATGCACCTTAAATTCAGCATTAAAGTGGGACTTAATGATCTATATTATTTACTGTGGTGTGGTTTAATAAGCATTTTAGAGTTGGCATTTTTAATGCTGATGTTCTTTATGAAAGGTGTGTAATGTCATAGCCTTATTAATGGCGGTACTGTTACTGTAATTAACAGTTTGCTTCTAGTTTTATCTCATACATTGTATGTTTTACAACATTACGTGACAAATGAATACTTCAAGCAATCATAACAGGTTCAGTATCACTATTTGAAATCTTTAAATGCCAGATCTGTATAGCATTTCTTGACTGTACACTGAACTGTGTGCCAAACGGGGACATTTTAGTAGCAGCCAATACCTCGGAGCTGTTCGAGGTCCTGAAAGGACCCAAGACTTAGAGCCTTTCATGGATTTCATCTGACATTCAACTTTGTGTGCGTTTCTGTCTGGAATTGCATAACAACTAATTTGATTTCTATGACATGCACGTCCTGGGTCGTAATTCTGTTCCTGCTGTTCGTCCATGAGTAGAGGAGGGATACAGATAACTTGACACACAACCCCCCGTCTTTATTGATTGCTGAATATATTAGATGTCTGTGTGCAGCGTAAAAGGCGTGAGCGGAATAAATAAGGAGATGGCTTGGAATTTTCCATTCAAAGCTCTCTTCTCATTGTCTCCTTTTCTGCCTGCATAAGTACAGTCTATAGGCGACATGACCATGATGTTTTTTTTTATTTGGTTGCTTTGTTTTGTGTTTCATTTTGGGCTGTAAAGCCGCTTTCCTTTCCACTAAACCGGTCCTCTGTGCTGCAGTGTGAAGCAGCAGCTGTGTCCCGCATTGCAGCTCCGCAAGGACGCGGGAGCTACAATGACTGTGTCAACCTCCAAAGTCATATTTCAAAATAATGATGCTTTTCACCAATGACCGACCGCTTTTAAAAATTCACAGCATTCTCGGGGGAAAGGGGGGAAACGAAAGAAAAGGCGCCATGATGCTCCTCTTGCCGGAGGAGAGGATGCGTTAAAGCGCCCTTGGCTTACTCCTTAGAGTGCGCCTGGAAGATTTGATAGTATGAAGACACTAATTGGAATCTATGCGACCTATACACAAGCACATCGTCAACTTGAACAGAACTGAAATAAACAGAACACTCGAAAAAAACAACAAAAAGCTACAAGTTGCAAAAATACAAATTTATCAAACTGTACACACAGACTGTTTAAAATGAACACAGTTCAAAACTGGAAAACAAACCACTCGAGTCACTCATATATTATTTTTTTTCTCTGGTATTTTATATGTGAGACAATACAACATAATTATTTCACTCCGGATTCTTACAGCATTTGAACATGTGTGCAGGGCCTGAATGATGGAGCGCCTATTAACAGCCCGGCTGGTGGGGGAGGACGTTTTGGGAACATTTATCCAGATCTGCCCCTTCATTTAGTCTTTCGAATTATTCTAGGTAGCTTTATTGACAAGAAAATAACAGCTAAAATGACACGAAAGGGAAAATAACAGAATTACACCCTTTGATTGTCCCCTTAGTCACTCACTCATCTGTCCGTCCCTCCAACCATTCACCCATTCATACCCTCATGTCCCACATAGTGCAGCAAATATATTGACAGAACTCGCGTTACGACAGGAATGCTAAATAAATGAATCTGGGAATATGGCAGCTTACCGTGCACGACAAATTTGAGCCGAGGTGACTTTCCGGAAACAACCGTGACAAAAATCGACATTAATATGAAAAAATTCATCTTTTTTGTGGCTCTGGTTATCAAAAGCTAGATTAATAACTGATCGAAGCCCTCCCCAAAAATTCCTTTTCCTTTCTTGCTGGAGTCTTCGAGGTACCTTCCCCAGATCTGCCGCGTCCCCGAACTGTGCCAACGACTGCTGGTCCCAATCCTACCGTATCCGTCTGCTTTGCCGGGAATCCTGTTTGGTAAAGTCGGGGTGCCAGGCTCCACCTCAGAAACAACAAGCAAAGGGGGGGTGCAGCTTTTCAGCACGGGCGCAGAAAAGAAAAGAGCAGCAGAAATGATCATTGAATCTTTTGGTTTTGTGTAATTACTGGATTACTGCATCACACGTCATACCTGTTGCTCATAAAGATGATTTTGACGTTAAGTGTGTATTTAATCTTTTATTTCTTTTTGTTTTGTACCATTTTAAGATTGATATCTCTTCAAGTTTTCACTTCTTCTTCTTCTGTAAAATATCTAACGTTGCTATAAGTAGCCCTGTTCCTTTAGAGTCAGTCCAGATAAGATTTATATTTAGTTATGACTTTCTGATGATCATTTCATGTTTGCGCACAACTCCTCACACCTAAGCCCTGACAACCAATAGTGATATTCCCTCAGCAGCAATCTCCACTGTAATGTCTAATCAATATGTGTCAATAGTGCTGGAAAAGGACTGAATCAGCAGTTTGACTCTGCTACACTTGCATTATTTAAGTTGACTCAAATTTGAAGAAAGGGGGATAGAAATGATTGTAGAAGCAGTGAAACTGATACTTTTGTCTTCATTATACTGATTTAAAAATCCATGCAAAGCATCATCGGGGCTTTTTGGAGAACTCCCTGTGTACTGGTCTCCCAGAAAGGAAAAATCAACAGAAAAATCCACTGAAAAACAGATTGGCACTTAAGCTTTGTTTCATTTCAAAACGCACAACATGACGCACATAGACAGATCTGTGAAAGAGAAGAGCCTGTTATATCCCACCCACTTGGTAGGGAATCTTTTTAAACCTGTTTCAAAGGCTTTAATTGTCTCTACATGTTGCCACTTAAATCTACGTCTCAACTCAGTCAGCAATGTATAAATCTCTTAGTAATATAGCCTGCAAACACCACAGGCATTGAAAGGTGTTGTTTCTGTAGTTCCTGGGTGAGTTTCTTCCCTAACTTGAGACTGTGATCATTTCTGGTACCCTGCAATCCCCATTTTATATAGTTCACTCTAAATGAGACAGTGTGAATTGTCTGTAAATTATCTTCACACTGACTTATTCAAGCATCAAAAAACACACCAAGCTCAAAGGAAGAGGTCATGTTTAGCAACAAAAATGGCACAAAATTACCATTACAAGATAGTGCATGTCTGTTGTCAAGCTATCGGAGCTGCATTGAATAAATTGGTTCAACTGGTCAAATTGGCTCTGCTGTCGCACATCTGGTAGACAGCAGTATGACATCATTCAAAATGTAATCAATCCTCCATGTGCCCATTTCTTAAATGACATCTCTCCACAGTGATGTTATTTTTGTTCTCTCTAAGCCTTGTTCTGTTGTATAGTTAATCACTAGATGGCAGCAAAAGCAGAGTTTTCCATCTTTGTTGAGTTTTTCAAAGTTTTTATTTTTGCTCCTTGAATAATTTATATGAGCGTGTTATTGTCTCCATCTGCAGTTCAGTGTACTAATTAACTTTCTCTATCAGATGGTTTATTGGTGAACTCAGTGGGCAACAGATTTATTATGTTACCACGTTTAGTGAAAAGCAATAACTTGTGTTTAAGAATTTAGTTTTGAATGAGTTGATCACACAGATGCCAAAGGAGCAAAATGTGCAGATTTTCTTTATATAGTTGGCCAAAACTAAAATAAAACCAAGGAAGAGCTCTGAGATTGATTTAAATATTTTATCTCTCAAAAACACTCATTATCAATAGGAATCACAATGCTCGAATACATCTATGCCTAAGTTACTTTGAGGTTTAATAATGGAAACCCTATGTTGTCAACATATTGATAAGGAGTTTATGTTTATTATTCCATATAGAAGGTAACAGTGAAAAAGACATTTTAATATTACTTACTTTCAATACTTTCAATAAACAAAAGACGTTTGTTTATTGAGGATTATAAAGATTATAAAACATATCAACCCATCTCCTACATCACTCACTCAGGCATAATTTTATTTATTGTTCTGCAAAATGAATAAATAGAACAGGGTATTTGTAAAAGGATAAATTCCTTAAGCAAGCAGTTGCAAGACAAATTATATTTAATATCTGACTATAAATGAACACATTGCATAACTTAATCAGAATACATTTCCCTATGTTGTGATGATAATGGACACAGGAAGGCCTATTAAGTGTGATGAATGAAACTTAATGAGGTGATTTTGTGCATGTGTATATGTATATGTATGCACTTCATAAGACTTTATTGTAATAAACTTATAATTCACATTCCTTTATCAAAGGTGTTCTTAAAGCTGTAACATGACGGAGTTCCAGACACACCAAGATATCTGCTGCTTCTGTACTCAGTGGATGAAATTTCGGTTTTACCGCCACCTATAGGTTGAAAGTGGTACACATCAGTGAAGTGTAGGATAGGAAATGGGACCAGGGTCTGTTTCTCCTTATTTATTACCGTGATATAAAAGGGATAAAATATGAGATGCATCCTTTTATTAAGCTCTGCGAACTTCAATGGTGTGGGGGTGTGTAGCAATTTGGCATATTGTATCTTAGGAATTAATGAATGGATTTCCTCCATACACTTACTGTTTTTAAAACTACACAGTGCCATTCAAATTTACAATTGTGTAGTAACCGGATAAAGCAAAACCATGAAATGAGACTAAATTATTGCTGATGTTGTCCCCAAATACTCCCTTACAGAAAAAAAAAAACAAAAAACAAACTTGTGACCAGTGACTCAATTTTACAAGGTTGTTTATGTAGTCAGCAATGTTTGCAGTCTTATTCAAATACTAAGCTTTAGAAATATTTTAATGTTTTTGTAGTTTACTTACATTCATATTTAATCTTTCATCTATTTTGGAGACTTTTAAAAATAAAAAAAAAACGTTTAAAAAAGTGTGTCATGTCTAATATTGTTGTTTAAAATTTTTAGCCTTTTTCCTGACTGCTTCCAAATGTTCCTTAATGAAAAATTGGAAAGAACTTTCAATGTTTTATTTCATGAAATACATTAAGTTATTAAAAACTGGAGATGCTGGACAGCTCTTTGTGTGAAAATGACATGCTTTCAGACATCCCGAAAAGACAGTACCTTAAAACAGGTCTGATTGAATTTACCTTAAGGACTCAGAAAGTAATGTCTGTTAACACAGTTTGAGGTTCCATCTACTAGTGTAGGTTTAAGTTTCATCATGCATAGAGAAAGCCATATATTACCATAACCCAGAAATGATAACATCTTATTCACACCAAAAATTAATTTGAAATGGACTAAGAGAAAGTAATAAACTGTTCTGTGTTCAGAAAAATCCAAAGCTGATGCTACATTCTCCAGACTAAAGATGCAAGGGATCATGTAGTTTATTAAAAGTGCTTTAACCATCCAAAAGGTTAAAGGTCAAATATATGCAAGGCCGAACAGGTCTTGCATATATTTGAAAGACAATATTAAACCACATAATGTAAAACAGTTTCATGGGACCAGTCCAGGTCTGGTCTACCTGCAGTCAGTATGTTATACCAACTATAAATCTCAACATGATATCATAAATAAAATGCTGTAAAACTCTGAAACTATATCTACATCAGATAAACTGAACAATTTTCCCTTCCATACTTGAAGCAGCTGGTCTTCATGTACTATTGTTACAGGCAGAAGATAAAACATGTCCCAACTTTTATGCAATGTTTTGCTCCAATCAAAATCAGAAAAGGCTAATATTCTAAATATATATTTTATCTTAGAATATCTTAATTTTCTTTTTCTGTATACAATTATGATTTAAATCCTGGTTTATGATAGAAAATCACAATTTTTTTTTGTTTTGATGTTTATTTACTTTTTACAAATTATCACACTTTTTCAAATTTAGGTTAAATTTGTTTTTATTGCTTTTCGTCTTTTGGGTGAAAAAATAGTTAATTCTTTTATCCAATCTCACATGTTTTGGCTGCTTTATCAAATAAGAAATGTAACATTCTTCTACAAATAGGAATAAAAAATGACTGCATTAAGAAACTCTGTAGCATATTTATGTTTTTATTTCTTTTTGTTCTTTTAACTCCATGTTAAAACTGTGAGGTCATGCCTAATCTCACCTCTATGCGTTTGCCAGAAAACTAATGCTTTATTGTTACATTCATGCTGAGCCAAAAAGCAGATAAAACTGCGAAAGAAGGCCAGCAGCCGCCTGGTGTACGTAGATCATTTTAAATAATAATAATTGAAAAAAAATCAGAGAAGAGCCCTGTTTTATTTAATTATATATATATAT
>JBAMHX010000007.1:5365551-5376692 GCA_037177515.1 Pseudomugil tenellus | reverse complement strand
TATATATGTGTGTGTGTGTGTGCGTGTGTATACATATATTAAGTACAGCCTTTTTGTAATGAAGGTCATCTGATCTTCCCCCATAACTCGCAAAAACTGTCAAGCTGCTTTCTGTGTAAATGTGAAATATGTTTTTTGCTGTGAAATGCTCTAATCTTCACTCCCAAAACAGAGTGGCAGCCTCAAACTAACAAAACAGCAGATGGGACGAGACCATAATAGTCTAAGGGGTGTGTGTATGCCAGTCAAGAGATGAAGGAGGGGCTTAAAAACACCCTTTTAATCTGCTCCTTTGAGTTTCTGTCCAATAGGAGCAAACAGTTGTATTAAAATAGATAATATTGCAGTCCAAGCTGGGGCGGAGGATAGCACCAGCCAGACAGACCTATATAACAGATTGAGACATGCAGAGGTAATCCAAAAGGGTTTAAATCTCTGCTCATACACGTGATTATGATTTTTTTCCCTCCTCTCTTTTCTGGGTTATTCTGGGCTACTGCATGAGATGGACAAACACACTTGCTACGCAGGGAATTCACTCAAAGTAATCCAAGTTTTTCCTTTTTTTTATTTTAGCTAAATTCAGTGAGGTGAAACCATTTCTTAACATTTATCTATCTGCATTATTTTCATTTTTAACTGAGTCAGCACAATGTGTGCAGTGAATGAAAGAGAAAGCCAGCAAATGTCTTTGAAGATTAATTGTATTTCAGTCAGGGCACACATGGTTCTGGAAAGGAAACATTCACTCACTGTGGTATTACTTTGCACACATAATCCTTTGTCTTCACAGGAAAAAATTAAGTTAAATGTGGATTTGTGTGGCTGCCAACTGTAGCTTTGTTGCTTCACTAAAAAGCCAGTTTGTTGCCTTAAATTGAGACAGTTTCCTCATTAAACTTGTGCACCATCCAAGTTTTTAACAGTGGAGCTGTTTCAGATGATAAATTGGTCTCAGTTTCATTTAATAAAGGAAAAATCTGAATAATTTAGAGACAGTCCAAAAATATGTCACATAAAACAAAGAAAAAGTATAAAGACAGGACAGGTTCCAATCAGCATTTAATGGCAGAATGAAAAAAGAAGGTAATTTACAGAAAACATGTACATCAGTGTAATGTGCATTATTTACAACCTTCTTTCCAGTCCTGGCATAATAAAGCATTGTTTTAGTGGGTCCCCTGGAGCATCCACTCAGTTAACTGCACAGATAACCAGTGACATATTTGAGTGAGACTAATCCCCAGAACTAGATAGAGTGGCAGAAAAAAAAGCAGAGTGCACAAATCGCCCTTGACCTAAATATTTACAAGATAACACTGATCAGGTGAGCATTCTCTGTGTCCATGGTGAGAATGTTACTGAGGCACATGTCGATCAGTGTTTTGTGTTGGTGCAAAAAAAAAAAAATAAATAAATAAATAAATAAAAGCTTCTTGAATACAAAAACAATGATAAATAAGAGCATGCCCTGAAAGAACAAATAGTCATCTACTATTAAGTGGTAATTTTAAATGTAACAAAAAAGAAAAAGATTTTTAAAAAATGGTTTAATGTACAGAACAGGAAAGGATACATTCCTATTTACACGGTTGGCATGAGTGCCTTTACACTGCTACATTATCATTTAACATAAGTGCTACCCATAACTAAAAACTCCAATGCTGCAAAATATAGTAAAAATCTTTAGTCTCTAAAGATTCAGATTGAGACAAAAGAAATCATTTGGCTAGTCTATTCAACAAGTATGTATAGCTAAAGCTTTATAGTTACAAATTATCACACGTCAAAGTCTTAAAACCAATGCAAAATGAGTGTTAAAAGGGCAAATATCTACTTGATTTTTAGTTTCAAGTGAAAACGTCTGTTAGTATAACATGGATGATTAATAAGCACCTGATATGTTTTGAAAGGATTAGCTGTGTCAGAAAAGAACTCTTCATTAATTATTACACAAACCTGTGAAAATTATTTTGCATTTCTATATTACAAAAGAACCTCTGCTAAGCATCTGCTTATTGAAAGCTTTTGAATACAAATGCACACCATTTAAACTCTTCCTACAATCATTTAACACCACTCTATTCTAGGATCATGAGACATTAATTAGATGGATTTTACAGAGAAGGGATCGCTGAGATGTAACTTTCCGGCCCAAAATTAGAGGACTGGCGCAAGCTCAACAAACTGGCCCTGATACATATCAGGGGCCTTCGAATGCAGGTCTCTGTCTCTGAGCACAGCAATGAAAGCCTATGGTGCAGAATAAGTCACAGTCAATATCAAGACTCCTCTTTCTTTGCATGATTTTAAATAAGTTTCATAGTAAACCTTCCACCATCACCTCCGTCCCCTCCTCCTCCCACAGAAGATCGTGGAACAAAGTCAATTGTTGCTGTGTGCTTGATCTGACCTTTGCTCTGACTCCAGAAAAACATAAAAACAAAACAGATTGCCACAGAACTGAGAAAAGACAAAAAGCCCATTGTAGTGGCGATGACCAGGGTCTTTGCATCAAAGGGGTACGGTTTGGCCATTTGAGCTGAGGAGTTTGCTGCTTGGGAATTTGAAGGCTCCACCCAGCCCTCCTCTGTGAAGTAAGGTATTGTTCTGTTACGTGGTAGCCCCTTCACATACAAGCCTACAGTCAGGCTGTCGTTGCCAGCTGCATTGCTTGCCATGCACTGATATGTGCCACTGTCCTGAACCTGAGCAAAGCGCACTTCTAATGTACCATTTAGTAAAACTCTGATTCTTCCCGATGGAGAGACCACATTTTTATGGGATGAGATCCAATTTATTGTTGGGTGTGGATCCCCATCAGCTTTGCACGAAAACAGAACTGTGGATCCTTCCTCTACTCTTGCCTCCTGTGGCCTGCGGTCCATGATTCGAGCAGGGCGGCAGGTGAAAAGCCTTGGGAGTTCTTTTTCTGAGAACTCTCTGAACTCACGGTGCTTGAGAGCGTCAGGAGAAGAACAAGTGGGCTGATGTCCATCAAAACTCAAGCGCACCCTGCGACGGACCACCCAGAGAAGCCGGCAGTCACATGCAAGGGGATTCCCATCTAATCGCAACACTTGAAGGTTCCCCACAGAATGGAAAGCGCTCTCTTCCAATGTACTAAGCTGATTGGATGTTACATTAAGCATGCGGAAGAAGGACAGTCCCCTAAATGCTCCTGGCTCTATTCGTAGCAGGCTTGCCCCAGCTAGATGTAACTCCTGGAGTCTCAGGAGGTCCCCGAGCAGGTTACCTTGGATAACAGTGATGGGGTTATAGGACAAATCCAAGAAACGCAAATACACCAGATGACGAAGTGCTGCATAAGGAATTGCACTTAGGTTGCAGCTGCTGATGACAAGGGAGGTCAAATTTAGACCAATTAAACTACTGCCAGCCACAGTGTCTAGTGCTGGCCAGCTTGAGATTTGGAGGCTTCTCAAACGGTGGAGTCGCCTGAAAGCATTGTTGGGCAATGTAGAGATGGTGAGGCGTAGCATGCGGAGTCGAGTCAGGCTCTGGAGCTGGGACAATGCCTCAGTGGGAATGGAGGTCAGGTTGCTACGGTCTAAGTTAAGCTCTTGCAGATTTTGCAGACCAAAGAAAGCTCGCTGGGAGATGAAAACAAGGTCATTTTCCCCAGCTTCCAGTGTTTGCAGATTAGCCATTTCTTTAAATGTAAAGTCCAGGAATACCAGAATCTCATTCTGGCTTAAATCCAGAAACCGCAAACTGGACAAGCCAGAAAACACTCCAACTGGGAGAATCTTCAGACGGTTATTCTTAATTCGTAGTGTCCTGAGATTCTGTAAGCCTGAGAAAGCCTCTACTTCAATCATGGAGATTATATTATAACTCAGGTCCAATTCTTGAAGTTGTGCAAGGCCAGAGAACTGGCGGCGTCCCACAGTCTTAATCCTATTCCGGGATAAATCCAAACGTCTGGCATCATTGGAGAGCCCCTCTGGCACTGAATTCAAATACTTGCCAGAGCAGATCGCTTCTCTAGCCTCAGGTCTGCACAAGCAGCGTGACGGACAGCTTCCTGCAGATACACCCAATCCAAGCTGGAGCAGGAAACTCCACATCCCCCATCGAACGACTGACTCCACAAACATCTTACCCCCTGCCTGAAAAGAGACAATGAACAATTACACATCAACAAAATGTAAGTACAGATATTACACGTTCTTTAAAAAAAAGACGAAATATCAGATTTCATTAGATGAAACTTTTATAAAGTAAACACAAACCGTTTCAGTCTTGGAGTGCAGCTTTTCATAACCAGTGGCAGTTTTGTTGAAATTAGACTTAGATCCTTTAAAGAGATGTTTTTCTGTCAATACACCCTTCAGTGTAGCCTGGACAGAACAGAGAGAAAGAAAAACATCCATTAGAGAGATAAAAAAATGCAATAAAATAAAGCTGTTTGACAGGCATCCAAAGGCAAAGCAAGGCAAGTTGTCTTGTACATTTTATGTACAAGACAATTCAAAGGGCTTCACATGAAACATTTAAATAATTACATAAGGGTACAAAGGAAGAAGTAAATAGAACATTTAAATTTTTCTTCATAAGAAATTAAAAAAAATTAAAGACAGAAAGTGCTCATTTAAAATAAATTCAAGAAATATTATTTAAATTTTAATGATTAATTTAGTTGTTTTGATAAAAGGCATTGCAGAGAAAGAAATTTTAACTGTAATATAAAACTTCGAAGAGATTTACCAGACTTGCATATTTCTGGGAGTTTGTTCCACATGGGAAAAGCATAAAAACTTGACACTGCTTCTCCATGTTTAGTTCTGACTCTTTGAACAGAAAGAAGACCTGACTCCAGTGACCTGAGGGATCTGATTGATAACACACCTGAAGATCCTGAATTGTTTTGGTCCTAAAACCATTCAAGGCTTTATAAACTAACTTTAGGATTTTGAAGTGAATTATTTGATAGACAGAAATCCAGTGGAACAATCTGAGGACTGGAGTTATATGATCTCCTTTCTTGGTCTTTGTAAAAACTTTAGGAGCAGCATTTTGGACTACCTGCAGCTGTCTGATGGACTTTTTAGAGAGACCTCTGAGGACATGTAATCTAGTCTACAAAACATAAACATGTTTTTCTTAAACCTGCTGAGTCCTTTAATCCACTGTGTTAATTAATCCTTGGTATGTTATTTAAGTTAATTCACAAGTATCTTAAAGCAACTCCTAAAATTCACATCTGACTCTATGACTATTTCGAGATTTCTGGCTTTGTTGGTGGCGTTGAACTTTGCGGTTTGAAATGCTCACTTTTAATCTTACATCTTTGGTTTAAAAAACTATCATATCACTTTTGCCTTCGATTAATTTAAAAGTTCAGGCACATCCAATCTCTTTTTCGATCACTATATTTGAACAGTTTTTCCATTACATTATACTCTCCTGGTGAGATGGCTATATAGATTAGTGCGTCGTCGGCATAACTATGGTAACATATTTTGTTGTTCTTCATTATTTGAGCGAGATGGAACATGTAGGTGATTTACAGCACTGGTGGCAAAATAGAGCTTTGGGGAACTCCACAGGTTATATTTGCTTGCTCAGGTTTATATTTACCTGTAGATAAAAACTAGCGCCCCTCTTTGAGATAGAACTAAAATAATTTATTTTTAATCCCAAAAAGTCCAAGTCAGTTTTTCAAGTGAGATGAACTAATAAGATGTTATAGTTGACTCTGTCTTATGCAGCACTGAGGTTCAGTAGTGCCAGGACTGAAATGATTCCACTCTGTGCTCAAGTGGATGCAATTAAAGACCTTAACTAGAGCAGTCTTAGTCCTGTGAGGTGGTTGAAAGCCTGATTTTTAGACATCAAAACTGTTATTAAGTGTCCAGAAGTTGTGCAACTGTTGAAAGACAGCTTTTTCTTTAATCATACTAATACATCGGTGGCCTGATATCAGCTTGGAACTAATCATGAGTGAAGGGTTTAAATCTGTCTTGTTCAGCAGTGGCTTGATGACAGCTGTGCTTAGGGTCTGAGGGAAAGCAGAGATGTGTTTACAATGTTTAAAATATCTGAGGCCATGCATCCTGAAATGTTCTTGAAAAACTCTGCTGGCAGGGCATCAAGGCAGCAAGTGCTGATTTCCAAATAGTTGAAGAAAATTATGTTGATCTCGCCCTGTGCCAGCTGGGATTGGCTCCAGCCCGCCTCCCGCGACCATGTTCGGGAATAAGCGGTAGATAATGGATGGATGGATGGATGTTTATGTCTGCTCTGGGTGGACACAGTGAAGACATATGTCCTGCCCCTGACCTGTCAACACTTTTTGCCATTAAAGAAAGGAGCAAACTCATTACAGGAGTGGTTGGATAGAAGTTGTGGGTTACTGACACAGGGAGATAAGTTAGCCTGTTAACAGTAACATATAAGACACAATCATTATTGCTGTTGTTAGCAAGGATGTCACAAAAAATACAGTCTTGAATTTCTCAGTTCCAGGTTATTCATCCTCAATCTGTGTTTTCATACCGCATTGTGAATCTGAAATGTTGTTTTTTCACCACTTTGTTGAAATTCTCGTTTTTCAGATCCTGCAATCACATCCTATTAACCCTATTATGTCAATAATTCTTGTAATGTTACCATTATCCACAAGCTCATCAATTGAAAGCCGGATAGAAAGCTTGTATAAACATTTTACTGGCATTTTCAGTTCAGCCTTTTCATAACTTCAGCTTAGGCTTTCTTGTTGACAATAACTGTAATCTGAAAGAAAACACTGAAATGTTCAACTTTGGAAATATTTGGACCTTCAGAGATTGCTAGATGCAGGCAATTCTCTCAGTTATGCATTTTTCTTTTCACATGTTAAACCAAAATGATCAAGAAAACAATGTATTTTTTTTAGTACTTCTGTCTTAAAGTTTATCAGAATGTTGAAATCACCATCAGTAATTACACAGTCAAAGCTTGACAAGATTGACAGCAGTAAAAGCAGAAATTTTTCCATCTACCACCACAGAGTGAGAGTGATCACTAAAACTGTATGCTTCTGCTTCTCTTAGAATAGACATAAGACGCGTAAACCTAATCCATCTCATCAGCTTCCCACAAACAGAAAACTGGGACAAACAAGGTGGATTAAAAACTAACACAAAAACAACTTTTTGAAAAGCCTGTCCTGATAAATTATTCATTTTCAGGCAGCCAACTTCACTAAAGTGACCAAGATACCAAAAGAAAAGCAGACAAACCTGCAAAAGTTTCAGTTTTCTCTTTGGATTTCAGGAATATGGAAGTTGGTGTTACAGTAAAGCAATTCATCCCAGCAAACACAGGCAGCTAAATAATGACCCAAGTTTTATACCTCATAGGGACTATGTCCAATAATTAATATTCCGTCTTTAGTTTACATTAGGTTTGATACTGAAAACACCAAAAGGAAAAGTGCACATTATGACATCAATTACTACCATATATAAAACATTCTTCTAAGTTGGCTATTAAATAATTTATAAGTATATATATATATGAGAGAAAGAGCAGTGGAACAAAACAAATAATGCATTTCCAAACAGCTTTACGGACAGAGGCAGTCTCCAGACTGCATAGAAGCAGACAAGGAGCAACTCTTTCATTGATATTTAATTGATATTTACTTAAACATTAAATGACATGATTCAGCTATTGTGTGTCCCAACCACTTAAATAAATAAACCACAGAAATAAATAAATTATTTAATCTCCAACAACCGCCCAGGAGACCTGTTCCAATATGAACAACAAGAGCTTCAAGAAACAAAAATAATTCTTTACATGATGGCTCGTCCTAGAGCTGCATCCCCACAGAAGTGTTTTTCTGTCATTACAAAAGCTGATGATACATCAATTTAAAAATGCCATCAATATACTAAAGAATACTACATGACAAAGTGAGTCTAACCTGCAGTAGCTGCAGCCATCAGACTGTTTTCAGAGTGGTCCAGCCCTCGCTGCAGCCTCTCCTCTGAGTGGCAGAGCTCCCAACAGTCCCAGAGCTGCACACTCTTTGTCTCCTTTCTGGTCTTTACGCAAATAGCTTTTATACTGGCTGGGTGGGAGTGCAGACTAACAAGCCAACACTTGTGCTTTTATATCCTAAGACTTGTGTGTGGGTGCTGTATCAGACACCAGAACGTTCCTGATACAATCCTTTTAGGCATGTTTGAGTTCAGTCAGTTAAAACATTGGATTTTTTATCACCAATAGCTAAAGTGGGGGGAAACTCTACGTTCAGTAATGCATTCTACATAGTTTTTTTTTCTTTGTGAGCATTATAAAAGTAAAATGAGGAAATTCCTCTGGAATGAAACATTCTGCTGACTCATAATGGTCTTATTCCTTTTTTGAGCTATTTTTCATCTTTTCCTCTCATTATATACAAGCAACAAAAAGTAAACCAACTTGTCATCAGACAAAAAGTCTTGTCTTTTGATTTTTAAACAACATTATTGTCCTTCCTCCAGCATGTGTGGAAAGTGTGGGTAAGGGATTACTATTTAAATGTGGTGACCCAACCCTTCCCTTAAGCTAACTTGTGAGAGACAGAGCCTGGCAGGTGTGTAATATGTCAGGCTGCCAGGCTGTCAGTTGCTGAGCCTTTTCAGCCAATCAGTGATTAGGGTAATTCCTCCTCTCTGTCTCTCTGCATATCACAAAGCTATCAAAGGTCACAGGGCCAGAGTCACAGCCAGGACTGAGCCTGTCAATCAAATTAGAAGCAGGGAAATAAATGTATCTGTAATTTTACAATCTATTTCTCACCTTGCATGGAGTGGAGTCACATGTTTCATGTTACAGTGTAAATTATACTATAACTATTTTCTATTAGGCAAAACCACTTGTTTCCATTTCTGACACCGTTTTAAATTACATCAATTACTTAAAGAGATTTTTCTTTTATCATATTATAAAATTTAATATGTTCTGATAAATCTCAGATCCAAGCATCCAAATTCTGCCCCCAACTTACTTCATATTCTCCAGCTATTTCTAAGAAATTTGTTTAATTCGGCATAATAATAAGAAGACTGTTTGATTTGTTAGAGAATCATTTCATCTGATATTATCTTAGATTCACCACACTTACCAGTGTCCACTGCAAAGTCTGGTTGACCAGTCTGCAATTGATGTTGCTGTGAAAACGTTTTTGGATGGGCCCCCTCTCCTAAAGTTAAGCAGTTCCAGCTCTTACCTAATAAATGTGCATGATGCCAAAATTCAGTATCAAAGCTAATGCGATTTACCCTCTGCACAAACTTCTTTGCGAACTCAAACTGTCGCATAATCATATTATCAAACTTTCTCGACTGTGCCCAGTCTGTCTTGTCATCATACAAACCTCATCAAGTCTCTCAGCTCAGGCCCTTTCATCAGTGTTTGGCTCATGGCACATGTTAAAATTAGGACTTTGATGACTGAATAAACACAGCCTAAGGTTAAATAATTACTTGGATGGATAAAGTTGCTCTTTACACCCTTAATTCTTATGATTCCTACTTATTTCAGGATTTTCACTTTTTTATTTCGTTATGATGAAGAGAGGGATGACAGAGATAGTTGCTGTAAGGAAAAGAGGAAGGAAGAAGAAAGACCAAGAACAACATGGCTGAGTGAGATGATATCTTGGACTGGACACAGTGCTGTTCAGTGTTCAAGAATGGCATGAGATTGGAGCTGCTGGAGTATGGTTGCAGCATATTGGTCTTCTACAGGTGCGACTGTCAGGTAACAGGTGTTTCATTATGTATTCATTATGTGTTTTATTGCATTTGGGTTTTTCTTATTTTCTAAGTCTTTCGGATTTTGGAAATTAGTTCAAATGAAGCATCTTTTTTGCTTGTCTTAGTTACAAAACTGCAGACTTGACCCCAATTGTTCAGGATAACATTTAACAAAGTGTAGCAGCAACTTGTATCATTATCTTGCTGTGACACTGCCAGAAGCACACAAGAGGCAATGATTCTTCATTAATTCACACTTTTCTTTTCGCCTGCAATATGACCTCATTAGCCTTGAGGAGGAACGACTCTGAGAGCATGGCCCCTTTTAAGCTGTTCCTTACTTGCCATTCCTGAATACTGGATTTTCTGTTACTTAGCGACTGACTCCCAAATGTGCAAAACTGACAGACAGCATGCAGTTCCTCAGACAAGGTCTTCAGGCAAAAATGACCATTGCAAGAAATCCATAAAACTGAAATGTGACCTCACACAGGCCCGATAAAACAGTGTTTGTTTCTTTCTGACTCTACATGGCCTGAGCATGACTCCTTATGTCAAGCAGCTCATGTCCTTACAGAGAATGCAGCCTGACTGGGTTTTCTGACACTTGTCAAAACACTATTTTTAGCACATCATAGCGAGAAAAACAAGAGCCATGGCTCAAATCTCCAATTAAAGCAGCTAGAACAGAACAACAGAGCAGGGATCACAGAGCACGAGCTTGCTTCTTTGCACTTTGTGTGTTATTTGTCTGCGTTTGCTTGAATTGTTAAAAAGTTCATCTGACTGCAGTTGATGTAGAAGTTTGTGTCTCTAAGTTATATTTTTTTTTCCTTTTGAGCTTCTGGCACCTGCTGCAGTGTGATGGCCCCTGAGACCCCCCTACATGCAAGCAGCAAAAGGTTTTCTGGCAGAACAGCTGTCGGGTACACGGCAGGAAAACAAAACTCTTGGTCTTTCCCCTTTGGGTTTGTCTGGGAAACAGCTTGTAAACAAAATCAAGTCAGGAGCTACATCTCTGTAGCAACAAAAGAGAAAGAAAGATAGAAAACTTTACAGCATTTCAAAAGTACAAAAAGTATACCTTACTGTTTACACATCATAACTGAAAGTTTTAACCTACAATCTCCCCCAAAGTCATCATGTTATGAAGTTGGCTTGATATTAGCATTTAATTTCTTCATACAGAAACAGATAAATTAGGTGAATAAACATGATGCAGAAAGAAAAAAAACCTATGCACTCCATAAAATGGGACAAATGGAGCTTTGCTTAAATCAGCTTTAATACAACATTATATATTCGAGCTATTTGTCTTTTATATATTTAGCTTGAATGATGTGGTACGAAATTGTTTCAGTTGAAGAGACAGACACTAGCAGACAG
>JBAMHX010000007.1:5326200-5355334 GCA_037177515.1 Pseudomugil tenellus | reverse complement strand
TTGACTGCACTTATCTATGATGTCCTCTACTGTTTGATTTTGTGCTTGTGTTGTTCTTATTCTCAGATGTAAATCGCATTGGAGAAAAGCGTCTGCTAAATGAATGTAATGTATTTTAGCTTAAGATGACACAAACAGTACTGATAAAACAATGCGGCTCAATAAAATGATAAATGACCCATTAGTGATGGACCGGCGACCTGTCTAGGGTGTATCCTGCTTCTCGCCTGCTAACTGCTGGGATAGGCTCCAGCTTCCCAGTGATCCTGAATTGGATTGAATGGTATAGAAAATGAATGAATGACCCATTAGCAAACAAAATGCAGCGTGATCACCATGAGGATTAATTCTACACAACTATCGCACTAAACCACATGCAGACAAAAGAACAAATCTGAAGACATGTCGCACATTTCCTTGCTTGAGGCTGAAATCAATTGAGGTCTGGAGCTGCAGCTGAATATAACACTACAGGTAAATCATCCCATAACAAGCAAGGCTGACATACTTCCTGTGCATAAAATGCCCTCTGATTAAATTGCTCATTTGGCAGAATCCCAAGCGTCAAATCCTTGGTTCTCCCTTGATGGTGATCTGCTCCTCCAGAGCTAGAAATGTGATGGGTGTCCTAATTATGACAGAAGAAGAGGGCAAACAGTTTGCCTCTGGTCTGAGTTCACATCTGCACCCTCGCTGAAATGCGGATCCTAGCTTAGAACAGACTGCAAGTAAAGTGCTAAAGTAAAATGAGGAGCCAGGTTGGGAATATTACAAAGTGAGGTTTGATCACACTCGGTGCGACAGCAAAGCCCTTTAATTTCTAACATACACGGTCTCAGGGGAAAATGAGGCTGCAGTTGCTGTTGTCTGTAATCCTGCTAAAATGCAGTTAAAGCACAGTCTGCTGCAGTCATTTTTAGGTTTATGGAACAAACTATCCAGAGGATTAAAGTCCACATGGACAGTGTTACCCCACGAAAAGCAGCAACAAGCAACTGGCACAAACAACAAAGCAACCAAGCTAAATATTAAATTAGTAGTACCTAATGGCATTTCATCATTGTTTTTACTTTTAACTATTTAATTCTGCCACTAAACCTCAAAACGATTTGAGCTTTTAAAATGATTTGGGCTTTAAGGTTTGAAGACAGTCACACATATGAATGCTCCATACCATAATTATAATTAAACATAATTATCACACTCACCTGAGTTTATGATAGGAGCAAAAAATTATTAAATAACTATATGATTTAAACATGAACACCATGTCGTACAGTTTTGCAGGTTAACTAAATTTGGCTTAATCTACTATATGCAATTATATAAAGTCTTTGTTAATAAAATAACAAGTGAGAAAAGAGAAAAAAAATATTGCTGGCAGTTAATATGAGTAATAAATTATAAAATGTATAGTCAAACCAAACCCATTTAAATGTTCAAAATTAAGGTTAAAATACGTATTATAGCCTATTACAAAGCAAATAGTAAAACATAAGTTAATGAACTTATATTCTGCTGTTCATTTTTTTATTTAATTGTATTTATTTATTTTATTTATTTTCTTTTTAATGTACAAAACTGTTGGGAACCTGGCAAGTAAGTGGATTTTATTTCCTGCTTTTAATATCAAAGCAAAGCATCATGAATGAAACTCACCAGCTGATGTTTTTAAAAAAGGATTCATCGCAAAGCCTTCACCGGTCTCGGCTCATCTCCAACAAAGAGACATCTCATGTTCAGGACAGTCTCTCGTCTTCCTTCTCCCTCTGCGTTCGGGAAGACTTTTCCAACATCTGTCCCACCAGAGTCGCGTGGTTTTCTCCACCCTCCTCCTTCATTAAATCCTTCTCCGACTGTCAAACACCTCGGGGGACTTCTCGGATAACTGCGCTACTAAAATAATTTAGGTCGACTCTGTGTGTGTTGTGTGGTGATGTTGCGGAGAGGCTGCTGCGCTCTGTTCGCGGTAAAGCTGAAGCTGCGCACTCGGCATCTCTCAGCTCAGCTAAAGTCCAGCAGATTTAAGACAGGATGAGCGCCATGTCTCCGAACTTAATACCGCAAATCCTCAAGTAACCAGTCGGACACTATAAATTGAAGCAGATAAAGATCATTCTAGACTTTTCCCCTTTGTTTTATAGCGGTTTGCAAAGGTGAAATTATCTGAAGAAGCTGAGGTCATGTTGAAAAGCCAAAGTATGGAGGACCTATGGACATATGAATGATCATATGTACATATGAATATAAACAGATTGACATGTTAATAGCTTTTTTCCTTTAAGAAACATGTAAGTATGTCTACATTGTGATAGAAAAATGTATTTTCATTTCCATTTTTTTCTTGCCTAGTTGTTTGTCTGCTTGTCCATCTGTCTGTATTGGCCCGTGATGGACTGACCAGTACTGAGTGTACCCTGCCTTTCACCCGATGACTGTTGGTATATAGGGTCCAGCTACCTACAACCCCGAATTGGATAAGGCAGTTAAGAAAATGGGTTTATTTGGTGCTGCAAGGTGGAACAGTTGGTAGTACTGTGGCCTCACAACAAGAATGTTGGTGGTTCAATCCTTGGCCCAGGGGAACTCTGAGCAGTGTCCTTTCTGTATGGACTTTGTATGTTCTCTCTGTGTATGTGTGGCTTCTCTCCGGGTGCTTCCTTCCACTGTCCAAAGATGTGTGTTAGGCTAAGAGATCACTCTAAATTCTGCCTGAGTGGTCATCACTCTGCGTTTGGCCTGTGACAGACTGGAGACCTGTCCAGAGTGCACCCTGCCTCTTTCTCAAATGGTTGTTGGGTAAGGCTCCAGCTTAACTGGATTGAGCGGCTAAGAAAATGAATGACTTATCTGATCTTATCTAATGACTTTTATCCCTACATTTTTTCATACTAATTTTATCTGACATAATTTTTTATTAGGTTACCTTTTGTTTTATTCAAAGCCATATTGGCATCTTCATTATTATCAATCTATTTTCAAATACCTTTATTTCTCAAAGTGTATATATTTTATTTCCTTTTTAAATGTTTTCATCCAGTTTTGCAACATTATGGTCTTTCATGGTGAGTCTTGGGGGCAGATTTTTGCCTATTGTTCAAACAACACTGTGCAAGTTACAGGCTTAAAGTGAATGGAGAACAATGGAGCCCAACCTGATTGGCCAGCTCAGGATGGCACTGCTACTTATAGCTTCGGGATGAAGATGAAGGTTCTGAGCAGGTAGAACCGCCACAGAAACATCAGCTGTAATATTTAACAACATTTGATTGCAAATACCTTCTTCTCCGTCTGGCTTTTGTCTTCAGGCAACAAATCATCTGCCTCCATTTCTGAGACACTGAACTAATTTGCATCCTGGTTTGGAATAGGTGTTTCATCAGATGACCTCTTGAACACAAATCTTTTCATTTATCCATGCTTGAGACCGACACAAGAAGGAATCTGTTTTGTGTCCCCTTGAGGTTGTATTGCTGATAATATAAGCTAATGTTAAAGCAACAATACTGAACTTTGGGGGATATTCACACTTTGGCACTCTCAATGTTGTTTGGCATCTTTCTTTTATCTTCTTTGAGCTTCCCCCAGCATGTAAAAGCCCATCCAAAGCAGACGCTAGTCTTATATTTTGCTCTACCATTTTCCTTCTTTTTTTTCTCTCTCGCTTTCTTCCAACGATATTCTCTTCTGCCTCTTTGCTGAATTAGCCATGATGCACATTTCAAATGTTTAATGTGTGATGAACACTTTTTATACAGTGCTGCAAAGCATAACAAAGCTGTCATGTGATGTTCCAGGTTGAAAAGAAAGTTGTGAAGTGCAGTTTTGTCATCCTTAGGTTACAGCAGGGCAACAATGGCTCCAGACGGGGAAAATCTGTAACTTCTAGAACATGGCCAGGGAGCTGGAGATGCGCAAATAATAATAATATGGGTGGCAAAATCCCCAAGCTGTCAGCTCTGAAGGGATTTGTGATTTTTTCCCCCCTTTTTTATCTGTAACACTGAGAGAGTGCTGGCATGTTTCCAGGACAGTACATTAGTAGCACAGATTGGAGGGAGAGATGGGCAGATACGCATGGGTCAGGCAAATCTCTAGATTGAAGCTGGTAGCTCTGGATGCTGTAAAGATGGGCAGAGATGAGAGAAAGCACACCTCTGGCTCATCACTTCTCGTCTATGTTTTTATGCTCATGGGCACACTCCTACGTATCCTTCCTGTGCTCATTAGTTTGCTTTCGAGTGTCAACAAAAAAGCTAAATTGAATTTAAAACATTAATGGCCTTGATAAAAATATATATTTCTCAGTTCAGATGTTTAGATTTTATACCCACAAAAAATGACTTTCTCGTTAACACCTTATTCCGAGCAGGTAAACCATTCCTCTGTGGTCAACTCTGTCCTGCAAGCTGAAACCATTTGTTTACTCATGTTGTACGGAGACAGCAAGCCTCACATGTATTTGGTTTAAGTAGTAGCTGCACTGCAGGCCTATCATAGAGATAACACTTTGCAAATGAATAACTGATGGCAAACACTTTCTGACAACCTCTTCTTCAAGGTTTTCCTTTGCTTTAAATTATACATGAAAGAGGTGACAGAAGCTGTGTCGTGTAAAGTGGAGCTGCTCCCCTACGTGTCAATGACTCCAGTCATCATCTAAACACAACAGAGTAGGACAGGATATTGTTAATGTCTGTTCCATAAATCTTTAAAATAGATTTTTAACCACACTAAAAATATAACTTATGTAAAGTGGGAAGAAATATCAAAGCAGAATCACTTGTCTCACAAGTGTGTCTGTACACAGTGTATAGTGGTTCATTTTGTTTGCCATGAACACCATGAAAACATGGATCCATATGACGTGGTTTAAGGCTGCTTCAGGTGTAAATAAATGGGAAAAATGATTTTAATGTTTCTGGCTTGTTGGCTATAAACTGGGCATTGTTTAAACACCACAGTCTATCTGAATATTGTTATTCATAATGTTAATGACTTTAGGACCAAATTACACCCAAAATAAAAATAGTAATGTATTTGATTATCCTTCATTGCTAACAGTACTCAAAGTATGCTACTTATATTTGAGCCATTATCTACCCTCTCTACATGTTACATGTGTGGCCACAGCTGCTCTGAGGCAGACTGATAGAAACTTGGAAAATAATTTGCACCAATGGCTTCTCTGAAAATTCACACACATTTATTCACCAGCAATGCCGACAATGGACTCAAAGAGAGCAAAGTGTCTTGCCAAGATACTTCCAGCAGGACAACAGCCCATGTCAAAGCTCAAATCGTCTTAAATGGATATCTTGAATATGATAATGAGTTCACTGTAATTTTATCACCTTTGTGGATCTCAGTCCAACAGAACTTATATTAATTGAAACGAGGGTTCTCGTAATGGATGTAGATATGATAAATATGTTAATATGGAGAAGAATGTTGTTTCCAACACCTTTGAAACTATGCTATGAAGAATTTAAGAAAATCTAAAGACAACAGGAGATTAAACCTTGTACCAATCTTCAGGGGTTTTTTCCATTGTCACTTAATTCGCCCTTACTCCTCTGGCCTGGAAGCAGCTATTCTGCTGGAATGCTTTCCCATTGCAAATCCAGTCTAAGACCAGACGCTTTATTGTGGGAGGGGGTGGGGTTAAGGTTACCCTAACCCTCCCTACCCCAGCGCATTCCTTCTAAAAAGTTACCGATATCATCTGATAGCGACACGACGCAACAAAACAACACGTTCTCCAAGATTTAATGTATTGTTTAATTTGTATGATAAACAAATTTTTAAAAAAACGTTTGCTGAGATACCACAGAAGAAGACAGGGACAATATGGAAGGAGGTGAAGCAGCCTTTTACCTGCTGCTCAGGTTATGGTTTATAATGAGTAATAAACTCACGCCACAAATCAGGAGACGTCTCGTCGGGCAAGACAAGATGGCCTGGAGAGCCAGTAATTATTATTACTGTGTAATCAGCCTGCAGACCTCACGCTACCTGCACGGCCCGACAATGTAGTAGGTCCAAAAAGTACCAGTACAGTATGACAAATCGTAATGGAAACACTCTGAATACGGGTGGACTGCTGTAAGGCGGGTGGACTCGATCTGTGTGGAAAAGCCCCTTTAATGTACCTAAAAGGGGCCAGTGAGTACATTCAAGGCATGTCTACGTCTGTATGTCTTTTCAGCATGTATGCACATTTAAACAAAGTATGTAGCTAATGTTTGAATTTGTGGGTTCACTTCATTAAAACACTGATAAACAGAAACTGAAGATAACATTTCCAGTATGCTAAAAATGCAAAAAAAAAAATGAGGAAACAATGTATTAAGGAGATTATTCTGATTTAAAAGGTCATCTGGCTGCACAAAAAGCAACAAACTGCCTGAGTAAATCTCACCATATAATCTTTATTCATAAACATTTAGATTTTCTTTATATATGCTTAAAAACCTATTTTCTTTATTCTACAACTGGAAATTTCATTCATTCTTCCTTATTCCTGAGTGATGGCATTACATATTCAACACAATGAGAACAGTTTTACCCAAAAAATATCCACTTACATAACGTATTGGTGCTGTTTTTGTGGTGCAGCATGTTATTTCAGAATGTCCCTTATCTAACATATTGCTGTAAGCTTAGTTTGATGTTTACCTTTATAAAAAAAAAATAATCCAGATGAATCACGTAACCAGCAATTTTTTGCCTGATTTATTTGCATAGTATCACTTTTAATGATACTCATACGTATCAATCCTACAATGATAATTCTAATTTTATTTATTCTTCTAATTCATTGACATGAGATTCATTTCAGTCCACTGTAATCCAATTCAATATAACTTTATTCATAAAAGACAAAGTCCTAAAAAAGTCTGGTTAGTCTGACTAAGGATTATATCATATTTCCTCTTTGGTTTAACCTCCCATCCCAAACATCTATCAGGCAACAGTGCAAAAGAAAAAAAATGTTTTTAAACAGGAAGAATACCATATATTAATCAAGAAAGGAAGTCTGAGTTGGTTGTTGATCAGATCATAGAGTGGTCAGAAATACCTTAAATAGGCCAGACAGCTCTGTTTGACAAAAGAAGGTATTAATAAAAGTTAATAATATCCATATCTGTTCCATATCATATTTAAAGTGATAGCTGAGGATATGTTGTAATTATTTATATATGTATATATATATACATAGTGTAGTTCTCACTCCAGCTGCTATGAAAATCAATTTGGCTTTAGAAGGTAAAGGTCAATCCTTTTGTCAGTCAGGTTTAGCTTTGGGAAGCCATTTGTTTCTACAATCAGAATAAACTCTTTCTAATAGTCAACTGCAAGCAAGATGCATCGTATGCACAAGCCAGTACTTCAGAAAGAGATCTTTTCCACTGTGGATGGCTGGATTGTTGCAACATGATTGGGTCAGACTCATTTTGAATGAACATACATATGTGTTTCCTCTCAAATAACATGTTCTAAACGCTGAACAATGTAAGCAAACATTTTGAAAACATTGAAAATGCTCAGCATTAATTTCACAGCTTTTAGTGCACTGTGATATTGCACGACTGATTCATTGGCTGTTTGATGCAGCTGTATTGCTTTCAGCCTCAGTAACTTTGGACAGACCTCAAAGGCCTTTTGCCAAACTTTTTAACCATTTAGCAAACAGGTGCAGAAACATCCCCACAGTGAATGTATATCAGCACAGAATGCAAAGTCACCCATCTGAAGAGACCTTCCCTCTGTGTTTCTGTGGGCCGGACAGAGCTCTAAGAACTTCAGAATACAGGTGCATAACTTTAAAAAAAGGTGTACACAGACCAAGGTAAGAACATCTAAAACTGAGTCTGTCTGCAGAGAGAGAATTTATTATAAATGCACATCAGAAGACAAAAGCTGAGAATGGGAAACTATACCTGAGGTTGTTTAGGTCAGAACTATGTATATTTTCTTATACCACCCCCAATAGTGGACCCTAGAGGTAACAGAGAAAAGTGGACTTTCAAATGAACTACCATCTAATTATGTTCTTTAGCTGCTGAGCAACAGGTTTATGAATATTTATTTGTGGGCGTTTTCATTCAAATATATTTGCAAAAGAAATTTATTTTTTTTAAAAAGAGAGAGACAAATGAGAAAGAGACAATAATAACATCCAGCCAAAGAAACGTTGGCAGTCTAACAGTAAGTTCCTAATTTGAGTCCAGCCAAAGAAACCTTGGCAGGACTCAAATCAGGAACTTAAGTTCCTAATTTGAGTCCAGCCAAAGAAACTTTGGCAGGACTCAAATCAGGAACTTAATGTTAGAAATGCAAATTGATCTCCTTTGTCTGGGATCAATATAATATTCAGAGCATGGCATGCAAACTAATGCACTTAGTTCACTTCTACAAAGTGCACACTTCATAGAGGGCAATAGAGTGTAGTGTACGTATTGGGACAAGGCCTACATTTATCTGATACGGTAATTGGTCAGATCAGCTACCAGACATTTTTTTTACTTCCTGAACATGGAATTGCATTTCCAACAAGTCTCTGGGAGCTGGATGATTAAGCAGGATTCTTGTAATAAGGCAATTCCATAGTTAGGCTTGGTTACAGTATATCAGAAAAACAAAAACTCTAAATACTGTAGCCCAGATACCACATGTAGACAGTTCAACAATCTGCCATCAAATACAGGAAGGATTGAAGAAGATATGCTGCTGGTGGGATGGGTTGATGAAAAATAGCTGTACCATGGGAGTCTTGTAGAGGAGAACCAGAACCACCCACACACACACACAAATAGAGAAACGGAAACCGCAAGGTTGGCAGTCCAGGCTAACACAGGGAGAACATGCAAACTCTGCAACCTGCTTGAGGCTACAGTGCTAGCTACCACGCCACCATGTAGCCTCATTATTAAACCAATCATTTAAAAAGCAACAAAGTCTTCATGAGGAGATAGGCAACTGGACATGAGCTTTTCTAAGAACTTGAAACATTGAAATTATTTTGATTGAAACATTCCGATACCAGAAGAAAGTGTCAGTTTAGGGGCAATGTGGACATGTGTGGTCAGACTTCCACCACAGCTGAAGTTTTTCACAGGGCAAAAGCTGATTTTCAGGATGCTTAACTTTTTCCATTTGGCTCATCGTAGGTGATGCTGGTCAAGGGCTCAACTTCATTCTTCATTTTAATTAATCCCCATCACCTCCGGTTCACTGATCATAGCAAAGCAACCTTGCATTTCTTCATTTCCCCAGCACAAGAGGGGGCATCTGCCTGGCAGAAGGCTGTTCATGAAGACTCAAGAAAGTGGAAGTTACTCAGCTTTATCAGTATATACAGAAATATGATACTGGATAATCATAGGGTGAAAAAATCCATAGTCTGTACAAAGACTAAACTATAAACCCATGAAATTATTTGAGAGCCACTTCAACTTTATATTCAACTTGTTCTCTTCAGCAGTTTTAGGCAGAAAACTGAGTAAACACCCTATCATTATTAACTATACGTAAGAAAGACATTGTTACTGGAAGGTAAACTGGCAATCTCCTGTACATATAAAGATACGTATGTCTTTGAAGGGCTGCTTACCCTTGAGTTTAATTAGATAAGAACCCCTGAAGAGGATCTGCATCGCCTGAAAGGAACAACAGAAAGTGGAGCTAATTAGGAGAGAGAATTTATGATAATTGACCTTTGGCTACAACGAAGAGCTCAAACTCGAAATCCCACAGCAAACAGAAGCACTGACAAGAAAAGATAAGCTTCACCAATGGTGCATCAGCAACTGCATTTTACTTGATATACTCATTTCAGAACCACACAACATTGTTACCCTGTTTCAGCTGTGTTTAACGGCTCCTTGGCATCAACATATACCTACAAATCCACAATGCTTTCATTCAGTCTTCACTTTGCTTAAGAAAATTATTAATAACATATGGCTAGGTTTTAAGACAAAATAAATAGCTCATTCTTTTGGTAAAGACTGACAATCACATTGGGACATCCTTTGTCCTAATTTCTGAAAAAGTTTGAAATCTCTGTAAAATCAAAATTTGAACAGAATACAGGAATTAGCAGCTTTAAGGTTTTCATTTAAATGCAGCTTAAATACAGGTTCAATGAGAAGTGGATCCTCTAACCTCTTAAACCTCCAATAGCAAATGTTGCTTACAGTTATAGGCTATGTTATGTATTAGTTATTTTATCAACATTCTTGTTGGAGTTGGATCGAAATCAAGATTCGATGCAATCTTGCTGGTTCCCTATATAAGGCTATTTTTTTAATTGGCTGATCTCCGTGAAGCGCCTCGAGACGACATTGTTGTGAAATGGCGCTATACAAATAAAGCTGAAATTGAAATTGAATTTAAATTGGAGTTAGTTTAAAAAAGCAGTAGATTAAATCAGTAGATTAAGTTGTCATAGTGATGTCACATTTTTGTGTGAGACTGGGCTTAAATGTTAAACTTTTCATGCCTACATTTTGCTTTAATTAATCTTTGCTCTGATTATCTGGCCGAAATATAAATGTTTCATCCAATTGTCCTCAGGTGCTGCTCCATGGTACATTAAAGTCAAGTTTATCTAAGCATGGCTCTTCCATTCCTTTTCTCACTTCAAACAGCATCTTTTAGACATGCCACAGATCATCTGTTAATTTTCTCACCATCTATGAAGTTCTGGCAACAGAAAAAAAGTAACAACCCTGACAAATGATGGTTTTCACAGACACAGCGACTTACAGTGCTTTCTTTCAGTGCTCTTTTTTGTGCATTTTTCTTATATTTGAAATAATCAAGGATCTTTTTTTAATCTGGTTGTTTTTTGTTTTTTGCATGACTTTTGTATGTGCTTTCCATACTTTTTTAAAAAAATTATATGACTCCAAACTCTTGATCTCCACAGTATAATGGTTATAAATAACATTTGGGTTCTGATTCATTCTGATGCTGATATTACCACACAAATTTATT
The DNA here is from genome assembly GCA_037177515.1 of Pseudomugil tenellus. Taxonomy (NCBI): domain Eukaryota; kingdom Metazoa; phylum Chordata; class Actinopteri; order Atheriniformes; family Pseudomugilidae; genus Pseudomugil; species Pseudomugil tenellus. The sequence goes on along the minus strand of JBAMHX010000007.1, from coordinate 5,344,330 downwards.
ATAACTTTAACATAAGGAGTATTGACTTGCACGAACTGGTTATTGAACGGATTTAAATTGTTCAAGGCTTTTAAGGCACATTCACAGCGGTAGTGTTTGGCCCAGGTTACCCCACAAAATGAAAAAAAAAAGATCCACTTTCATGGATAGCAGTTTGGAGATGTTTGCACAGTTATTCACACTGACATGGTCAAAACCACTGTTCTGCAAAAAAACAAAACAAAACAAAAAAAAAAAAAAAACAGGGTTCTTGGTTTTCTTGTGGGGAAGCTTCAATATGGTTCACTTGCAGTGTGAAAATAAATTTTAAAAAAAACACTATTCGGTGAACAAAAGAGAGAAAGTGGCATAGGATGCATGGTAGCGTGCTGGAGAGTTTGCTGCTTCTCCTTCTACTCATACTGGACAGAGACTAGTGGAATGATTTGAATCGAGTCAATGCTAAATTAAAACCACAAGCCCCAAAACTGCATGAATTTATTGTCAGTTGACTGTTTACTTCCGTTGTTCATTTCCGGCCAATCAACAGGTCAGAGTTTGTTCTTATTCTTGTTCAGTGGTTTCTATGAGGAATATCTCCACCTAGTGAGCAGCTGTAGTTTTTGCAGTGAGAAAGATAACAAAATCAAATGAATTAATAAAATTTCTCCCTATTTATTGTGGTATGAATGCTCCATTAACTAGCACAGGGTTGAAAAGATTTTAAAAAATGACCATAGAGCTCAAATGCTGTCAGCAGAAAAGAAAGGAAGAAAAAAAAGATCAGTTTGTAAAATAAAACTTGGTTAGAGATGGATTTTGTTCCTTCAGGAATTAGCAGATCTACCAGATGAGAATATGCTTCCAGAAGACAAGAAAAAAGGAAACAGCTCTTAATCAGCTTTATTGGAAGTTAGTTTATTAATGAATGGATGCCCAAGGCTCGTCCTGTTCTACCATTCTGCAACTTCTATGACTTTTCCACACGTGTTTCACACGTGTTCCACACGATTCTTTTAAAAACCTCCAACCAAAGTTAAAATTTTCTAAATTTTCTTTTACACATCTGCATGTGGGCATTTATAAAACCGGGGTTTTCGGTGTGGAAGCGTCAATTTCTGCGACAAAAAATACTATGAAATCACATGCGTGTCATGCAATCACCCATCAATGTGGTAAAAAAAAAGTTGCCTGCACACTGTACTATTTACTTGATAAGGGTAGATCGCAGAACACAATAAAAATGGTTGGTATATTTATGAAGTAATTATGCAGATAGGTGATTTTTTGGAAAAAAAAAAAACAAAAAAAAACAAAACTGGTGTGGACTCGTATGTTTTACTAGCCGTAGGGGTAAGATATATGGTTTTACAAAAACCAGGCTTTGTGTATAGCCTGGTTTTGGTGATATCCCAATCTAACACAGCTGAATCAAAGGGCTCAATTCCCTCATCAAAAAGTCATTCAGCCCATCAGGGGGGGAGATAAAGACCTATTTATTTGATTCAGGTGTCTTGCAGGAAAGCAGATCCAAACTTAGGGATTGTTATTTTCATTTTAACAACAAAAAATCTAACTGATTTTTATCTCTATCCAGATTCAGAATTGTCACAAAAACAGAGAAGGATTTAATCTACATGTGTCCAGTTTATTATAAGCTCATTTGTAACAGAAGTAACATACCAAAGATTGACACTTGCCCTTTTCACATCACGACATTCCAACTCATCTGTAAAAATAACATTCCTCTTAACCCTCCTCACACAATTCACAAAGCTGCATCACTGCATCAGTGTGTTTGCCAACCTTTACCCAGCCTTAATGCAAAATAAGCCACATCTATAATGTTTACAGTGAAAGGGCTTTCTAGTCTACAGAGTAAAAAGCCTTTTCACTATTCTACAGTGCTAACCACTATGTCACCTGTGAGTTTTTAATTTTGTATGAGTGTATAATAAAATTTACATTTTCCGCACCGGATTTCTCCCTCTTACCATCTAAAAGCTGTTTTAGCAAAGTCTCTGGTGCTGAAACCTGCCTGTCTCTTGGAGTGGGATTGCTTTGAAAATAATGTTCCCTCTCCAGGAAATTTCACAATTGCTGTAATCACTGTGCTTTTTACACATTTTTACTAGTCTCTGGTGCTCTCTTTGCTGCAGAGTTGGTCTTTAGTCCAACCACCATCTGCTGCTTAATCTTCTTTTTACCTTTTAGGGTTTTTTGTCTGAAATATTTATTTCCATAAAGAGCATCCTTGATAAACATGCCCATGTATTAATGCAAACAATATGCAATCCATAAGCACTAACAGTGTGTCTACAACATTTCAGTGACTAGAACCAGCAAGTGTACAGCAGTACAGCAAAGTAAATGTCTTTGTCCACCGATAACGATTAAATTCTTGTTTCTCTTGCACATGCAGCAATTCTTGTTGTTTCATAATAAATCTTCTGTTTCCATCAGTCTCCTGTGAGACCTAGATTTGGCTTCTTCCTCCACACCACCCCTTGACTGTATCATTCTGAGACTTTATTCTTAAAATCTTTTAAAGATTTTATTTGCCACAGATGAAAGAACTCCCCAAAATTAATCAATCAGCCAATAATTGTTTGTAAAACAAATTTTGAGCAAAATTTCACAGAATCAAGAGCAGTTTTGAAGAACAAATGCCCCCTACTCATTTTTTTTTTTTTTTTTTTTTTTTTTGTTGTGTGTTTTTTTTTTTTTTTTTTTTTTTTTTTTTTTTGTATATTCCCTTGTTTGATTTTGTTTTTTAGTGTTGGGGTTGTTTTATTTTTTAGAGCTCAACAACATTGCAAGTGTGAACATACAAATGACAGCACACAGTGGTGAGGATTATGGACACATATGCAGTTCTGCTGATGATACAACGAGTTTTAAGTGCAGTGCAGCACATTTTCATATGTAACTTGGTATGAATTTTTTTCAGTTTGATCTATTTAAATGCTCTGTGTTCTGAATCATTATGCAAATTGTATTTAAGCATGTCAAAGATATCTTTATTATTTAAATTCGTGGTTGGTATTGTTTCTCAGGGTTCTTTGGATCATTGAAATCAATCTTTGACATCTGTGATAATTAGTTTGTCAGGTGATCTCAATAAAGAAAAAACTACCTAAGAACCATCATACCCAAGCAACATGGGGAAGGAAAGTGAGTGGTGGGAAAAGTGTGAGATGCTTAAATGTTGTGCACAAGATATGAACACCTTAGCTTTTTCCTGAAAACTTAAGCATGATTGTTGTACCATTAAGAGATTTGTGACTGATTCAGAGCATGTGGGTTTGCACGGTTAAAGGTATAATGAGGGTTTCTTTTCTAGACAAATACATTTGTGGTAAAAATGTCATTGCAAACCAGTAAACAGGAATTTGAATCTGCTGGTGCCTCTGAAATCCCACAAACATTAGCGTGCAGGATTCTCCAGAGATTTGCAGTTTTGCATTATGTGCCTATTCATCTCCCTAAATCATGCTCCCAAACAGATACAGTGGGCCTACAAATACACAAAGACGTTATTTCAAGTGGTCTTATTCATTGATGAATATTATGCAACCCTGGATTTTCCAGGTGAATGGTTGGTGGATGGTTACTATGTCCCAATTAGGCTGCAACGTCAGCCGATTGAGGGGAGAGAGTTTCATCTGTTTTAGGGTCCCTGAATATCTGACTTAATGACCACTTTCTTCCATGGTAAAAAAAAAAAAAAAAAACAAAAAAAACTGTGCTTTTAGTAACAAAATCATGCATGGCAAAGCTCCATCACATGCTGCAAGGAAAGCATCTGCATAATTGGCTCCTCAACAGAGAAACAAAACTCATGGTTTAGCTCCTACCCTCCCCTAATGTTAACCCTGTTGAAAACCTTTTGGATGACCCTAAAGTACAAGATCTATGTGGCAGTTTACATCCAAACAGCAGTTCTTTGAGGTTATTCATCAAATATCCTGCTGTCAAACTTTACAGTTGTGACTACCCACATACACCTAAGTGTCCTTCAGTTTTGCATGGTTGTTATTCCACTGGAGGACATTGAAGAGCCAAACTTTAGTTCTGATACCAATGACAAAAAAACATGGTTATGGTAAAGAAGCTCATGGCACATTCTCAAGACATTGAATGAAGCACAAGATGATGTTTGCACAACTATTACATACAATGTTCTTTGTTCTTTTCATTGGTCAAGTGAGCTGAGTAACAGTTTTTCTGTGGTTTCCAGCAGTTCTGCTCTGTTTGCACCACGTAATGAGAACCTGCAACAGAAATGCAAATAAACGTAAAAGCACACAGAATACAGATAAAAGGCTTCATTCACATGGATATTTAGAATATAGCATCACTCTAAAATGCAAAATTGTAATCATTTTATGTGCATTTTTTATTTTATTTTTACTTACTTTTTGCATATACATTTGAAATGTATTTATTTAGTAACCAAATTGAAAATAGAAGTAAACATGTCATCTGGAAAGCTTTTGTTAAAATTGTTGTTAAAGTTTTGGCAGTAAACGTTTAATTTACTGTGTTTGTTGCTCTAAAAAAACTGAATGAATGAAGGATCTGATGATGATCTCTGAACCCTTTAAGCCTCTATGAATTTGACTGATATACTGTAAATCTCTGACTTTATGAATGGAATCTGTGATGGACTATTAACTGGTTTTCAAAGGTCACAATACTGCCATTCCACTGACAAGAGCGTACAAGCACAAATAGACTGTTTAGCTTTTAAATCCATGTTGAGGCCTCAGCTGTTGCCTCCTCTGATCAGACTAGCTAATGTTGATTGCTACACTGCTCTGTTGGATTGAAATATTGGCAGTACTATAAAGAGTGCCACATAAGCTACAAGTCCTGAGCTTACTTAATTTTTGTACATCAGCAATATATGTTTAACCTTTATATAAAAAAAATCTATTAAAGGGCTGATGCAAAAGGAACCACCTTACTTTTGAAAAATCTAATGTTGACTACTAATCCCTAAAGAGCAAACTTGGCAACGCATCAGCACGTGACAGATCACCCACTGAAAAAAATTATGAATGTGTGTCGCCAGCTTGTGTTTGTAAAATAGGCTTCAATTTCAGCATGCATGTAAGAGGAGGTTGGGGGAGGGGGCTTCTCTTGCTGCTTAGAATAAATCCTTTAAACATCATAGCACATGTGTGCATCAACAGATATCCCAGATGCACAGCAACCAGGCCGTATAAAGGGATTAGCTGTCAGGAATCATGAATGAATGTTTGGCTTTCAGTTTCTGAGGGACTCGTTGATAATTTTCGCATAGGCACGTGACAGACATCTGGATCTTTGGTCAATGACCTAATGCACACAAACACATGTAATGGCCGTTTTTCCTGTCAAGGATGAGGAGACTGGTTTCTTTAGTTTGAGAAGAATATAAATTAATAATGAAGAATAAAAGAAGTTGAACATACATTAAACATTAAAAAATGAAGTGAGACAATACATTAAGACATACAGACATGGTACAAGGTATTAAACCCGGGGAGAATCCCTCCAGAGATCTGTTGTCACACAGAAGTCTGAAGCTATTCTCCCCAGTCACTTAGAAACACCTTTGTTTAAAGACTAGGGTTGCGTGCGTCAGTGTGGAGCCTGTTCTTATGATATGACAAAACCGATGTCTCATCTAAATATTTTCTTGATGGAAGGACGCTAGCCTTGCAAATGGTTTACTAAGGTCAGCATGACATCAGTTTAGGAGCCTTAACCTTTCAGCTAGATATTAATTAAGAGCAAGATAGTTTAGCTAATATATAAAAATTTCCCCAACACACATGTTGCTTAGATGTTAATATTGTTTTTCTTTTCATTTTGTCAGTTTCCTAATAGTTGGTTACCTTTGTATGTATTTTCTGTATTTGGTATCTGTAATTGGGATGCAACGCCTTCCTAAAGGAAACTGCGAACCATAACATTAAATGTAAAGAACTGGTACAATGACAATTAGCTAAAACCTGTTTTGCACCAGCATGAATAAGCAGAGGTGGCAATTCTTGGTCCAGAAAGTATGAATCCTGTATGGCAGCTGTTCTGACCAGTTACTAAACCTGCTGAATGAGCACAGTTCATCTGCCAGGTAAATGAACCTGTTAGGAAAAACATCTGTTGTAAAGGTACGGGATCAAAAAACGTGGCAGGACTTTGACTTTCTGGACCAGGAATTTCCACTTCTGTGAATAAGAGGAAGGACACAGTAGCAACAATTCCAAGTGCTGCTTTAAGCATAGAATAAAAAGCCCTCAAGCATGATTTGTTCTAACATTTCAATATTTTTTCACTGCTTGTCAATTATGCACCAGAGTTGGAAAAGACTTTGGTTCATTATGTTCACATGTAATTATGTAAATTATGTAAAAAATTAATTTGAAATGACTTTCCCTCAAACTGCTGCAGTGTTGGAGATTCAGCTACAGAAGCAAAAATAGGTGGTAGTAAGGGAAAGGGTCTATTACAACTATCAAAACTCAACGTTGAAAAACAACTAATAGGACTAATGAATAGCAAGATGACTTTCTATCTTTCTTTTTATATATTTTAGACTTCTGTATTCTGGCTAATGTCTCAGTAAGAATAAAACCCTGTTGGAGTACATGGAGCAAAGCTGTAAGTGGTGTTCAGGCATTTTTATGCAGAACTTTTTTATTTTTTTAAGTCCAAGAGAACTGTCATCTGGAAGTTCTGCAGTAGCTTCTGGGGGTACAGAGAAGAACTGACAGGGGGTTCTTTTGTTCATATAGGCAACTACCTAGACTGGCAAATGTGGCAGCACTGAGACGTTAATAAAAAAAAAAAAATCTCGTGGCTGCAGTTGGTGTTATTTTAATATACACTTGAAAATGGAAAATGAACAGGTACAGAAAAATGTTAACACCCCCAAACCCAGTTATCATTGTATTGACTGGCTGTAAAAGAGGAGGCAGGTGAATTATGAGCAATTCCAAGTAGCTGTTAGTACGTGCACACCTCTCCAAGCGCTCAGCACTCAACAGTCATATGTTGGGATGGGTAATGGGTAATTAGCAGAAGTGTGCAGTGCTTTACGTCAAACTCTATGGCAGGGGTCCGTTCTTGCAAAGGATATAGCTACATGTAGATTGCAAAGGTAACAGAGTGGTAGGTAGGTATGGGATATTTTCTGTCAGGAAAAAATAGTTTTGAAGTGTTAAAGTTCAAATTTATGGAGCTTCTGCCACTGTGCATGCTGCTAGGTTTGCAGGATCAATGTCTACCTGATCATCTAAAATTTGCAATTTTAGGCCCTTCAGGCTAAAATTTGCATTTTTAGGCCCTTCAGGCCTGAAGGGCTGGAATTGGGTACAGTTGCTCTAAACTTATTTTTAGCTTAATAGATTTGGGACGGACACATTATACAGTTAAATTTTTTATATTATTTTATTTTTTTGTGATCCTGTCTGGAGTAACAAAGTATGAATGGATGACTGACCAATGATGGATTAAAAGAAGTCAAGGCAGCAAGGCCCAGTTCATGTCACATTATACATTTGTGTCCATACAGACCGCAGTGGATTATCTTATTGGATTGTTTTTCAATAACTTTGTAGACAAACACTGTCACAACATTTTATAGAACTGTCATGAACTTAGTGTTTTTATAAAGACAAAGAGGAATTTACTTTTATATTTTTGTTGAAGATGGTAGAAACTGGTAAAACGCACACACATCAATCTGGTTTGTGTATCCTGCAGGGATTCTTATTTGATGTAATATTTGCCACAAATCAAAATTCTCAAATCTTTAGCAGCAAAATCTTAATCCAGAAAAAATGAAAATTTTCAAGCTTGTACCTGTGGTCTCAATACTCTAGAAGTTTCCATTACTTGTGTAGCGTCCGGTTTCAGGCTAATCATTCATTTGAACTGGTATAAGCACACATTACCTTTATAAAGCAGGACAGGTAAAAACCAGACTAAGAAACCTTATTTAACTAAATCTAAAGCACTATGAAGTAGCTAGGGAACACAGGAACAGAACTACATCCACATAAAGCAGGCAGGTCTGAACGGATGCAGATGATACAACACAGATTTAACATGAAAATATGGAAATCAAGGAGTGTACTGCATGTTCTGGGGAGGCTGATTAATCGACTGGCTGCAGGTAAGATAATGAGCAAGAGAACAGGTTGTAACAGGCAATCTGAGATGGGCTCAAGAAAGCTGAGGAGAAATATGCAACAAAACCTGAAGAGAAAGCAAAACTCAAACAAGTCAGAGCACATAAACTGAATTGAAACACAAGGAGTAACTTCTATTAAATGGTAAATGTCGTGTTGGTTGCTTTTCAGATTGACTAATGTATGTTTTGGTTTTTTATTATTCAGATTTTATAGTAATTTACCTCTGTTAGGTTATAAATCTTGGAGCCTTGTGTTAAACAGCAGCCAGAAACAATAGATGGAAATAACCCTTTGGCTAAAATCTGGGTTATTTACATGACATGTTTTCATGTCATTCACATTCACTGTGCCTCCCAAATGAACTAAATGTATAAGTTGAAGATGAGTCGATTTTACGGGTGAAGCCAAAAGCTGAATCCATGTCCATCTGTGATTCAGAAATGGATGTTGTGTGGATTTGTGAATCTTTTAATGCATGCCCTTGTGTTAAGTTTTCTTTTTAAGACAGACGTGGGTGTAGTACTTATTTGATTCTTTTTTTAAAATGAAAACTCTTTCATCCTATCCAGATGTTCTCTTGTGTTTTCATTTGACTCTAATTAACCTAATAAACATAAGCTCATTCAAGCTCACTCCACTCAAATTTTCTGTACTCTCATGACCATTGAGGATAGTTGTACAAATCAGTTTGTCTTAAATCAGCTAAGGGGGAACTTTTTTTACTTTGGCTGAAAACTATTGCAAAATTGTTTCACAATTTCCCAAATGTAGCAGTTCAAAATGAGAATGTAACCTACTGCGGGGAAAGTGTGATTTACTATTCAAAAGTTTTTTTTTCTTTTTAAATGTCTATTTCCATGTAATATGTTATATACTGACCCATTAAATTAATACTCAATAAATATCATTTTGTGTAACAGTTTTGCATCCACTGATCAAGCACAATCAGCTTAGGCATAGCAACTTGCTCAGATCTTAAAGGTACAGTGAATAAGAAGGACTGCCCTCTAGTGGTAAATATGGACCCCTCCTTTAAAAGTCAAGAATAGCTGTGAAAGGACTGGGACCATCTGTGGCCAAATCCTTTTTCAGACATAAAAAGTTTTCCATCCATGATGGGAACCAGCAGCCTCAGGTGCAGTGATGGCTGCTTTTGCTGCCTTTTTATTCTGCTACTTATCCCAAATAGGACTGTAGTGCAAATCAAACAAAGCCGGTACTGCAATTTAATTTCAGTGCATTTCTTCAAACAGAGTATTTGGCCCATTCAGAAATGCCATAATAAAAAGGAGAGCACACATATGCCAGATGTGACGTGTGTGAATGTCATCCCTCAGCAACAAATTATTTCAGAAGAATAAAATCATAAATTATTTTAGTTAACAGATACTAATAGACAGTTTTACGTAGTATAATACATATTTCTGTCATTAACGTGATTTTGCTACACATTGTACCTTTAGTCAAATTAGATTTAACATTTTTCAACTAGTTTTTTTCCCTTCTCCTTTTACACATCACTTCTTCCAGTTGTTACTGACTGCTTCATTCAAGAGGATTTAACAATAATTTTACTATTTTACTTTAAATTTCAAGAGGATGCACTTGTGTGCAATTGCAGCAGACACCACTTCACCCGAAATTTTAGTAAAACTGCTTTTAATGGGAAACACTTCACCAATGGGGCCTTTTCTGAGTGAATTTACTTCCTGTACTTCACTCATAACTAACATTTTATAGCTAAATTAGCAGGGACATGAAAAATGTCAGCAACAGAAAAGCAGTTTTTCTTGTTTTACTATTTTACAGATAATCCAAGAAGTCTACTGATGGATGCAGAACAGAGAAAAGCCAGAAAGGCAGAGTTTTAAATATACTGCTTCTAATCACTGGATGTGAAATGGAAAGAGTCAAACTCTGCCTAATTTAACTTTAAGGCCTGACAGCCTGACACTGTAACAATTTCATTAAAATCAAATAAAAAATGTTTGCATGAAGCATTGAACATATACCCTAGAAATTTCATTATAATTTTAATTAATTTTGGGCAAAATGTTTGATCAGCAAAGCTAAAAAAATTATTTAAATGACAAAAAAGGGAACATTGAACCAGTTTAAATATTTTGGGAGATTAACATCACACACTTAGAAGAACCAAATGTTCCTTATATGTGTCAACTTAATATTACAACAAAGCTGGAAATCAAAAAGATTAGAATAAAGTTGAGGATAATTTTGTTCCCATCTACAGGGAACAAAATTGGCCAAAAGTAGTTCTGAAGTTGGCATATAAACGCTTATCTTGTTCTATAAAACAAAAGAAAAATTGCATGATTCTCTTTGAAACAGTTTTTGGATTTCAGACACTGTTCACATTTGAGAAGTTTTTATTAATGAAAACTCCCAGTTTGACCTATTTTTTCTTACACTTGGACCGTTTTAAACATTCATTTATCAGTTTCCTGCCATGAGTGACACATTTTAAGTCTTCCTTTTTTTATTTTTTCACATCACTCACGTGTACATATGTTCAGACAGATGAGAATTCAGGACAAGCGTGGCTCAGACGACAAAAAGCTTTCACCACAGTAAACACATGTAATATCTTTCTCTTGACAAATAATTTGAGCTTGTAATGGAAAAAGAGAAAAAAGACAATGCAGTTTAATCTGCTGGAATCAAAACAAGCCATAAAACCTTTTTGGTGTCTGCTGGACTAATCTCTGAACTAGTCAGTGAAAAGTGTACACAACCAGGCTCCCTCCTTCGATTGACTTGAAGACTTGTTTGACTTGTTTTTTGGTGCTTACACACAATTAATTTCAACAGTTGGACGAAATTATTAGGGTTACATAATCTGTTCTGAAGAAAGTGGGCTCATATGGATGCATGGAGCGAATAGGATGTCATCCGATTTTCCTCTGCGGCGCTTCACTGCTGCGATGTAAGATTACTCTCCCTACTGCAGAGCCAAATTGGTTTTGCAATAGCAGGAAGCTGATATCTCGTGATGGTGTGAGTCAGTGGGTTGATCATATGGCAGATGATTCTGGGAGGTGAGTTGCTTCTGTCAGGTTTTGATGGCATAAGCTGAGAGCTGGCTTGACAGAAGGGGACAGAAGGAAAACACTGGGAAATAAGGACAGCTTCATAAAAATGTTCAGAGGTCACAATAAAGACTTAAACTACAGGAGAAAATCAGTCACTTTGGAAGATCTCTGACTGCTAGTCCTTTCATTAGAAACACCAATGTCTAACAACAGACGGTTGTCTGGGTATATGCAATCTGAGGCATCTATAGGATTATTCAAAACATACATTGCAAAATCTATTTACACACGGCATGACCCGCTTGTGATTCCATGTTAGTTGATGCTGAAAGTCGGATGATGGATCAATTCAGAATAGTACCTTTCATGAATCTCATTAACTTAAGTGACCAAAGAGTAACCTGGGGGAAGAGTCTTATTGGAGCTTAAGGTGCACTCTCCAGCCTGCAAAGAGACACTTAAAAAAAACCATCAGATGGATGGAGAGCTGTCAGTGATGAAAGCCACTGCCTGGAGCTGCTCGCCTGTGCTGCACTTAACACACCAAAGATCCTAACACAACGGAGATTTCAGCACAGCACCCAAGATTGCTATGGACCTTAAGGAACAGCAAACAGGAAATAGAGGGAAATGCATTTGAATGATATTTTCATAAAATGAGGTTGCCTTGGGCAGTGACAGCCTTTCACTGTCAGTAAAGTATATCCTGTATTTGAAAAAAAAATGCTAAAAGTACAGAACACAATGATACAGTATATGAGAGCAACTGAATGATAAGGGTAAACACTGCATCCATGACAGTGACAGTCATATTGTAAAACATTTCAAACCTAATGTTGTGATCTTCATGCTGATAGGAACTGCAATCTTGGCAAGTAAAGCAAGAAAGCAGGTATGTTTTATTACTCTATATGATTTACCAACAACATAGCAAAAGCTAATAAGAGGACCCTAACCAAATGAAGCAGTGATTTCACAAATCTCCTTTCAAAGTAATTACTGCAAACTCTGGCGAGCTTTAACTCATCTCAAATAAACCTATTAGTAAGCCTAACACTGTGCTTCCATCAATGTTTTTTACACTTTAGTCTAGCTCAGAGCTGAAGGAGAATGTTAGACTCTTGCCGTTGGAAAACAGGAAAAAGGCACTTTACATCCTGAACAAGTCACCAGTACACCACTGAAACAAACTTAGAATCACAAATCAACCTATAATGCATGATTCTGGGCCATAAGAGGAGGACCACTCATGCAATGGACGCCATCCATACTCCATCCATTCAAAATCTGTACCGTTTGTTCCAATGAAGGGTCACAGGTAGCTGGAGCTAATCCCAACAATCACTGGGTGAGAGCTGGGGAACACCTGCTAGGTGAAAGTCCCCGCCCCCACACCACCTTGCAGTCCATCTAATGTTGTGCTGGGCAACATTTTAAACAAAGCATATTGTTGCACTAAATGATATATACAGTACTTCTTTGGTCCCAATTGGGATGAAACAACAGCAATCAGTTACAGGCCCGACAGGTAGCACAACCCAAACAGTACAGAACGTTTCTAATAATTCAGATTCATCTCAGTGTGACAAAAAAATTAACATCATAGAAGACTGAAATATAGTATAAGCTCAAGAAAATGACTAAAACAAATGTAGGACTAGTTATGGTTAATGGCAGAATTCTGTACATCTCACTACTGTGTCTTCAAAGCTTATACTTTAAACTGATTTTGGAGACACATTAAATATGTGAGTAACCTGCTGCAATACTGCCATGTGTCACTGGACGTAAGAGGAACACTGGATTTATCTTATATTTAGACCAGTGACTACATGTTCTAGACTTCTGTGTGACTATAGGAGTCACACGACATGTTCATATATGCACACATGACTGGCGTGAGGAGGAAGTACATAACCACTAGACAAAAATGGCATCCATTACGCATTTGGTAAAGATCTATTTTAGTTTTGTCATGAGAATGCATTTTAGTTAGATGTTGCTTGTGACATTTATCAAGTTTAAAACAGTAACTTATCAATAAGATTAACTTATTTGTCCCAAACAACTGGAGGCAAACTGGTTACCGCCCAGCTGAGTTTCCATAACTGCTAGCAAGAAATTGTTTCACATTTCAATGGTCATTTTACAATACTGGGAATTGATACCCCCAGGCCTCTGCCATTGCATGCCACCCAGCTCACACTGCGGGGTTTACACCCCACAGGTGGTGACTTTTACATAGCATCCTTTCACTTTGATCATTGGACTCTTGCAGATGAGCTCCCCATCTCCAGGCCTGGGTGGTCTCACTCTTAATGTCTGAATCCTCACCAAATACTCATTTGCAACGGTAAACTAATGCTTCAACGAATGATAAGGGGATTTTGGAATAGAGTAAAAACATAAACAAATGAATTAAAATGATGGAATAAGCAAAACACAACAATTGAGCAGCATGTTTATTGGAGGAGTTGGTACACCGCTCATAGCAGGAAGAGCTGAATGGTAAAATATAAGCAACATAATTGAGATGTGGAGAAAACAAGCAGAAGAAAATAAAATGCTGCAGACAGAAGCTATAGATAGCAGAAGGAAATACATATATGTAGATACAGTAAAATAAATGAAATGTAAAATCACAGAAACAAAGCAGTGAAAATGGATGAAATCAGGCATTATTACTGAATGAGCAGAGATTATGGTGCCTTCCCGGATAAGCTGATTTAAGTTTTAAACAATTAAACTTTTAAACCTCACTCAGTACTCTAAAAAATCTTCTCAAATTCTGCAGGAAAAAGCTCATCGACCGTCTAAACATCCTTCCACTCAGCAAATGAAGGATGCATGAAGCATTATGAAGACACGTGAATTTATCACCACTGAGATTCAGAAAATCAAAGTCAAAATTACAAATAAAATACAAAAACAGCTAAATCATTAATAATTATTGTCAGTGATGTTATTGAAATGGCAAAATTTCAAGAATTCAGATCAATAAGGTTTGTTGCATAAAACATTAGGAATGAAAGCATCTGAAATGTATTTCAGTCTGAGGTTTTCAGTGGCTTCAATAGTGAATGTACCATGTTTGGAAACTGAAAAGCATATTTGTCTTTTTAGCACAATCAGACCTGGTTCCAGTAAGTAAACGATAAATCTTTTCCTCTTAGGGTCATACAGTCTTCACATTCGTTAATCATTATTGAGTTCGTCTCTACAGCAGTTTGTAAGGATAATTTAGGATAGGCAAAAGCAGGGAATACTCATTAGTACTTGTTGTTTTTTCACTCAATTTAGCCAAGATTTTTACAATGCTCTGATGAATGCTGCAAGTTCAAGATTAGAGTAGGGATTCGGTCCATTGTTAACATTCATTAAAATGCTCAAGCTGCAGCAGTTCATGTACTTCAGGAGTTTTCAGCATGCCTTTGTAACCTGACACCTGATATCATCTGGAATTATGCTGTTCAAGTAAAACCAGATGTAACTTCCCTGCCTGGAAAAACTCCTCCCCAGATCTGGAGTTCCCATTAAACTTCCTTAAAATCCAGCCCATATAAGCCGTCGCACTGACCTACTTCAGCAGGAGAGGAACTTGGCTTCAGACGCAGAAGACCTCCATAAAATTACTGACTTTTAGTCATAAGGTAAGTTTGCTTAACGCTGTTTTCCTGGTGCAGAGTTTTGCTTTCAGTTTTGTCCTCCCTTTTCTTTAAACAACTATTCGCTTGCAGTAATCTTTAAAGTTGTTTTATAATTTTGGAAAAGAGGTATAACTAAGGAAAACTGGTGTTGTAATGCTACCAATGCTATGCTATCAGTGCAAACCCACTTCACTGCAGATGATTGTCAAGATTGCCTGATATTAAGGCTACTCTTCCCATAAGTTTAGCCTTTGATAACTCCGCTATATTCCTCAGCAAAGACAACAATTACACTGTGATAAGATGAGTGTAACAGAAAGATTTTGGCCTGGTTGGAAGAGCTACTATGTTAACTATGCCATTATTGAGTTCTGCTGGACGATGTATCAGGGGTGGAGCTAGAAAACATGTGTGAGGGTTGCCCGGCTGCATCATTCTGTACTTTTTATTTAGATCTCCTTAATAATATATATTCACAAGACTAAAAAATCTCTTAGGTTTTTAGACTGTTAGGTTTTCTGACTTGCTAATAGAAGTGTAATAAAAGAGTTTTGCATTTAAACTAGATAAAATTGTAAAGATAATTGCAGATAATCAAATATTTTACTGTTACTGTTAAATACTAAAGCTGTACATCTTGATATGTGGATTTATCTATATCAAATATATATATAACAGCTTAGAGAACTTACAGCTTTAGTATTTAACAGTAACAAGTATAGCCTATCTGGTTAGGACATTAAAAATCAAAGAATTTTGCAGCGCTATTCTGCTTCCCGATAACAATTTAGCAAGAATTATAACAATAGGTTGGTTAGAGGTGGGGGCAGGACAGGTGAGGGGTTTAAAGAACTGCTTTTATTTAATAGTTTCAGTGTTTTACTTTTAGAGTTTTGTGCTACATTCAGTTAATATCAAAAGAGACATTAAAAAAAGATTCAATGATTGCAGTTTATTGACAAGATTCGAGTTATATGACTAGTAGAATATAACTGAGTTTATGGAGCAAGTGTGGGCTGGCCTGTGATGTTGAACAGGCTACGGCTGTGGCCACCTCTTGGCACCACAGCTGCCTGTAACTTATATCTGTAAAATATAAAACACATGTGAAAGATGCAAAGCATGATAAATTATCCGTAAAACTTAGAGAAACTACTGTCAGGAGAATTGTTACTGCATGCACATACTGTATATTATTTGCATATGACACTAAGCTATTTAAATCAAAGCATTTTCTTATTGATTTATCCAAAGGGGAATTCGTGTCAAGCATATTCAGTGTGTGTAGGAAACAGAAATGTACAGCAAAACATGTCAAATGAATATAGCAGGTATGCTCAACTAAAAGCAGAATCTTGTATTTCTGCCCTTTACTGGGAACTGCACAAATGCAGATATAAATAAAAAGTACATTATGATAAAAAAAAACTGATGTATTTCAGATGACAGGAAAGTACAGAGCTGCAAACGTGACTGAAAGTTTACAATGCATAGTGAGTTTGATAAAGTGTGCATTGTGGAAGTTTTAGAATTTAAAAAGAGAAAATTTGACAACTTGATTTCAGAGGTTTCTATTTTTCTTCTTTATCTGATTGCTGGTGTGCATGTTTGGCATTTATCCATAATGAGATGGTCTTCTGCAAATCTTAAAAAACTTTTTTTCCCCCCGCAGTTTGATTTCCATATGATATGTATTTTAATGTGTATTTGTACTTCTAGGATGTTATCTTGTGTGTGCATGTTGCTGCTGGCAGCTTCAACTCTTGGCCAAATGGATGAAGCCTCTCTAAACAACCAGTGGGAACAGTTTAAGATGACATTCAGGCGAGAATACAATACCCCAGTAAGTAACTGTCATCATATCTTGTATTACAAAGACTTTAAACAGCACAGTAAATAAAAATATGCATATTTTACGCATATTAAAATATGCGTAAAAGGTTTTTGTTCAAAACTGATAAAGGGAGATGTTGTAAAGAGAAAAAAGCAAACATAAGAAACTATTTTAAAAAGGAAAAACATTAAAGAGAGCTTATATGAGATAATAAAGGTTAGGTAGTTTCACAACCAGCAAATACTGCTCAAACACGAGCAGCAAAGTAATTGTGATCAAAATATATTCAATAAAAGCACCGTCAAAACCATTTCCCCATACTCGAGGTTTCAACACAGAAATCATACTGTATATTTTACTAACATATTACAGAATATGTGTGAGACCAAGAAAGTCTTTTGACATCATTTATTATAACTATATTGAAATGTTTTCTTTTTCAAAGCGAATTAGTCAGAAAAACAGTAATTATTTCATTCCTTTAGCTTTGTCTGTGTGCTTGGATTAATTAGCAAACCCAGCTTTTATTCTTCTACTTTGAGCCAGTAAAGCTCAAAGCTTTTCCTGCTTTTTCTTTGTCAGCATGTGGTCGTCTTACTCACCGTCTATCTGACCCAAAATGGCAACTAGTTTGTTCATTGTCTACCTCAGCTTTTCTGCATAATTAAGATGATTTATATGATGCATTTATTTTGAGAATCAAGCTTTGCTAAAAGAATATATTCAAAAGTGTGGATGCTAATCAGCTACTATTTTATGTCTCTTTTACATTTTATGGCATCTTCAAATAATTAGGTTATTTCCAAAAATTCTCCAGCCCATACAGCCTGATAAGTACCCCCCCCGTCTTCCAAATAAGGCTTATAAGAGCCTCCTCTAAATTTGCACTCAGAGGAAGGCTGGAGATGAAAAATTATGTTATGCATAACCACAAAGATTCATTATTCACACGCTGAAACAATTATTCTTCTTTGGTAGTTATTCATCCTGTGCTGTGTTCTTCTTCAAATGTAGCTGTAATAAAATGCAGATTAATCACACCCACATCAACTTTGTAGTGTAAACTCTGAGAAACAATTTAAAAAGAAAGAGAACAAGACTGACTGACTGACTACTTCAGTCTACAGTGAAAAGAAGACAGAGATAAAAGTAAAGCAGGACATACATACTGACAATTAAATTCTTTGATGTCTTTCCTGTAATTCAGAAAAGAGAACTTCTTAAGGATTTAGATCCACTCTTTGTCTCTTTAAGCTTTTACATTTATTCTCTATTTTTATTGTATCAACTAATCTTATAAGGAAATATTTTCCAGTTAATTAATAGTTGTTTATTTAGGTCAAGTTTTATCTGCCAGACATTTCTTTCCAAGGAAACCCCTTTGGCATGACTCAGCATTCCTGTATTGCATGGTTTTCCATTCCCTTGTGATAT
>JBAMHX010000007.1:5297655-5311388 GCA_037177515.1 Pseudomugil tenellus | reverse complement strand
GCGGAGGGGGCTTTGTCACGGGGCAGCCAGCGGGAGGTGTGCAGTTGTAACCGGTGATAGCGCTCGAACAAACATAAATAAAAAGGACACGCCTCTAAAGTTAAGATTAAAATAACATAGAAACCGAAGCGTTTAAAAAAATCACCCCCCCCCCACCCCCAGAGTTGTCATGACGGAAAACTGGACCTATTAAACCGAAAAAAGTCTTTGGAGCCACTCCGTGAACATGTTTATTTCAGCTGTGAAATCAGACATTTTAACATGGGAGACTATGGGCATTGCTCGCTATTGCAGCCAGTCATCTAGCGGTGAGGGGTGAACTGCAAGTATTTCCATTTCCATATTGGCAGCCCCTCGGCAGCCAGAGATTGCCGCCTGATTTTATCTGGACAGATAGACCTGTGCAGAACGTCACATTGTCATATGATGCAACTGTGTTGAAAATGAGTTTGAGCCAGGAAGGCCAACAACAGCATCAATAAGCCTCCAACATGACAGACAGTTCAGATGAAAAAACACAGAGAGAAGTTTTACTGGAAAATTCTCATTATCTATCGCAATAACATTAAGCTATCTCAAAGCAAATCTGTTTCCAGTGTCAAGAGCAGAACAAACCCATCAAACCCAACAACTGGAAATAAGTCATTGTGAACTAATCTGTTTTTTTGGACTGCTCTCTTAAATGAATGACGAGGTTGTAGTTTTAGTTGTGAGTCGCTAGTTTTAAGGGGACATTGCATGCAAAATTCACTTTTCTAAGTGCTTTTAATAGCCTTCTGTGGTGCTTTACGTCATGAGCAGACTCTTATCTCCTATAAAAAACAACAACCTGATGTGCTCAAAGTATAGCTTATTTTGAAATTAACTATCTAAAAGACTTGTTTTAAAATCTCTACTTTTATGATGTGCAAAAGAGATTAAGTTCCTCCTCTTGCTGGACTTCAACCCCACTTATGTTGCATCTAATATTCTCCATTATTCCTACTGAAGTACTTACTTCTCAATTCCTCCAATTTGCAAAAAACATCTTTTTATTATAAAGATCCAATTTGTAATTGCCAATTTGATAAAAATGAGTTACCCTTGATTAAATTCTTAAAAAACAAACTATATAAAAATAACAATAAGAATCTTTTGGGTTGATCTTGGGAAAAAAAAAATACAGCTTCTTAGGACCCCCCCTGCAAAGAGCCATATATCCCAACAGCAACAACTTTGCAGTTTCATTTTTCACAAGAAGCTGCAGTTTCTTGGCTTCCGGGACCAAGATGATAATGAGATTATTTCTGCTCTCAGCTTAATCATAAATCAGGTTCTCTAGATTGGGTTCTACCTGCATGAAGCCGAAGTCTGTGGTGTTTCTGGGTTAGCTTAATGGTTGACTAAAGCACTCAGGCTGCAAACTGGAATGATAAAGAGCTGTGTCCTTTAACCTGCTTCTCCTTGCTGTAAATTTTATCTGATTCATTAGAATATGCCCTTCCCATCTGGCATAACAAGTTGGTCATTTCCATTGATCACATTAAGTTGTTTTTTATGTGAATATATGAAGTTCTTATAGTGGAAGTCACAATAAAGAAATTTTAGATTTTCACATGCAGTATATATTCACTACCATTCATTTTTAACCATTCAATGAATAATTTGTACAATTCTACTTACTTTTACTAGCATTTCTACAGTCCTTTCCTTGAAAAAGACTCAGGATGAGTCTGTCAGGAGGAGTAAGATTAAAAATAGAATGAAATATAAATAGCTGAGAGCCGAGGGAAGATATAGAATTTATGACAATTCACTCAAAAGAAGCAAAGCAGTTTTTGATTCACTCACTTTTTAATATTTCAGTCTGTCTGACCTTCATCTGGTATAGGAACTTACAATGTTTCCACATGGACACTTTCAATCGTCCAGCTGTCCATCAGAGGGCTAGATTCAATTTCAGAAACACATCAATTAAATAGTTTTTATAGCAGAGGGTCAGCTCAGGCATTTTATTGTGTTTGTGTGTATAGACTGGATTAAAAAGCATTGCAAAAGCAACAGATACTGATTGTTTCCTTTTGCTATATATATTCTTTCTCCATTATAGACACCAGAGGAGATCATGCAATCTTTTGCCACACTCAGTTTCCCCACAGACCTCCAGAGGACGCCATCTGCCTTCGTAGGAGCCTCGGGCTCTGATATACCAGACACTATGGACTGGAGAGAGAAGGGCTGCGTAACAAAAGTCAAGATGCAGGTAAATGAAGAAAAATGGTGAGAAAACGGATTAATTGCTATTATTATCTTTCCTTCTGATAGAAGCAGAAACATTTGTATGTTTACTGATTCCGATGCATTTATTGTGGCTGTGTACATCCTGTTCCTTGTTTTTTCAGTCTGTGTTCATCCTGGTTTAGCAAGTTTTTACCACATCCACTTTTTATGGAGGTTCACAAGAGGATATGAAAGCACTAACTCAATGGTTTAAATCGAACTAAACCTACAGAATGACTTGTTTTGTTTGCTTAATTAATTTTTATGAAAGAACTGGAAAACATTCACAGGTCTTGTACTGATATTTGCTTTTATATATTATGTCCAAGCTTATCTCATATTCATGCTGCAGAGGTGAATATGGTTCTCACAAGTATTGATTTTGGCATTCTCTCTCGTCTGTGCAAAACACTGAACATAATTGACAAACAGAAAATTTCTCTGAGTCTGTAGTGTTTTTAACCTCTTAAACTATGCTGAACCCTCTTCTGTGCTCCACTGTTCCAAACTCAAATGTTGTGCTGCCAAACATGGAAATGTGCATAAAATGATGTGCACAACTGTTAAACTACATTTATTGGTTTAACAAACCACGAAAAATATTTGGAAATAATATCAGGGAATCAACAACAATGAAAAATTGTTGAGTTTGGTAATTATATATCAATATAGTACCATTTAAATAACCCAAAGATGCTAAATACTATATGTGTAGTTGTAAAAAAATACAAAAAGAGTGTGACGTCCTCCCTTTACTCTTCACTATGAGATGCAGTCAGAGAGCAGATACACACTTGAATTAAAATTTAAGAAGCATGAAAAAGTTATTAGGAATAAAAGATAAAACAGATAAGGTAGATAAGAAAGATGGATGTATACATAGTGCAATGTAACATTTAAGAGTGAATTTTCCTGTTACAAAATCAATTCAGACTATTTCCTTCAGGGATGAATAAAGTATTTTTCATTCCTTTTACTTCTAGATAGCCTGCACAAGGAAGAATAAAACTCTAGGTTATGATCTAAATCAGGAGTCACTGAAGTGATGTTTTGTATCTAAAAATCAGCTTCATCTCTTTTTTAAGTGGAAACATTTTTAAGAACCTCGAACACATTGGATTGTGCAAATGACATTTTTTGTTCTTAAATCGAGGGTTCCTGTGGTTCCTGCTGGGCGTTCAGCGCTGTAGGAGCTCTTGAAGGCCAGTTAGCCAAGAAAACAGGAAAACTGGTGGACCTCAGTCCGCAAAACCTGGTGGACTGTTCTGGCAGATATGGCAATCATGGCTGTGATGGAGGCCTCATGCACAAAGCCTTCAACTATGTTATTGCAAACCAGGGCATTGATTCTGATGCATCGTATCCATATAAAGGGGTGGTAAGTAAAATAAAAAAACGTGTTTTTGTATGTTTTTTTTTTTGTGTGTGTGTTTGGGATTGTGACAAACTTCTGAGTATTTATGCATAACAAGCAGAACATAATAAGCAGAACAATGAGGTAACTCCTATACTAAAAGCATTTATGAAAACAGATTTATTTTTCTTTCTGTTTTATCAGAAACGACTGAAAAGTCGTAGTACTTAACTCTTTTGAGTTTACATCATTTCACTTCTTTCAACAAACAGTTACAAACACAAGGTGGTGTATAACAGTTTCAAAAGAGCTTTTTTGTTGCAATGAATGCATTGCAAAGGACTTTAGACCGAGTTTCATCACAGGGGGAAGTAAGATGTAATGACAGGCAAGAGAACAGCTTTCCCTCTTTGATTAGCTTTTAATTTTACTCCCATCAGAATTAATTTATAATGTTTACTGCAGCTAACAGTAAGAATATATAAGTACAACACGTAATCTAACTTTAAAAGCCATCAAAAGTTCCCCTAAAAGTAATAGGAGTGAAAAAGTATGAAAAATAGCCATTTGAATCTGGCAAACAAAAAAATTGTATCCGATCAACACTTAAGTCTATTGTATTTATCACATCACACAGTGTTATTTGGTTTAATCTCAATAATAATAAAATACTATGTTATTTTATATGGATGAGGGCTTTCTTCACTTGAGGACAGAACACTGGTTTTGGATGACTTTTATTGAAGTTTAAATTACATTCTTCTGTGAAGTAGGAGTGTAAGACAAAGTTAGGTTTGTAGCTAAAAACATGTGAGACATCAGTGTGGGTGTCTGAACACTAACACAACGTTAAGTGCAATCCTTCAGGCTGTAGACAGCAACAATCTTTTCACTTGTCTGTGATCTGATGTCTCTTTGGAACAACAATAAATTAATCGGAGCGGACAACATGTTTGTCCTCCAGGCTTCAGCTGGTTCACTACTGTTTTTGTGGAGGTGGAGGGTACTTTTGTTCTGGCCTCGCGGAGGTGTCGTGGCTTTAGCTCAACCAAAAATAAATAAGATCTCTATCAGGGACGCAAAGTGTCACTTGATGAGGACTTTTGGTTAATTCAGTTTTGCTTCATCATGTTTTAAACAAATTTTAGGTTAATTAAGACGCTGAAATACTGTTTTTTTTTTTTTGTGACTTTAAATTTACGGGATATATAAATGTGTCATTTGTTGGTTAAAAAGCTATCAAATGATTAGCGATCCTAGCTTTCAGTTTGCTTTCATAGCAACAAGAAATCACCTCAGATATCAATCCTTTCACATTGTTGTTATCTTGTTTTAGATGCATTTGTCATATTTCATCCTTTAACCCTGGTTTTTCCCCCATCTTTAGCAACAACAGTGCCACTATGATCCTAAGTACCGAGCAGCCAACTGTTCCAGTTACAACTTTCTACCTCAAGGTGACGAGTCAGCCCTGAAGCAGGCCGTTGCCACCATTGGGCCCATTTCAGTGGGTATTGATGCCAGACGGCCAAGATTTGCTTTCTACAGGAGTGGTAAGTTGTCCCCTATCTTTTTCTTTAAAAAGTCTAATTGTAATGCATTCAATTGAATAGAAAGATATATTAACAGAATTTGTGATTTATCTTTTTTTTACTCCAACCTCTTCAGGAGTGTACAATGATCCCACCTGCTCACAGAAACCAAACCATGGTGTCTTAGTTGTGGGCTATGGGACACTGAATGGACAAGATTATTGGCTGGTCAAGAACAGGTGAGACATTTTTATTTGCACCAATAGTAAATCCTCAACTGATTCATGCCAATAGATAATGACATGGTCCCATCAATGCACTTTGTTTTGAGGAAGAACAAGAAAGGAAAGAAGGAAGTTTAAAAGTCAACAAACACAATCCTGTTTAAATTTTTTCCATCAACGTAGTTTACACTTAATTACAATACAAGAACCTACAATACAAGAAATAATAAAAAAAATGTTCTTTGCATTTGCTATTATTGATAATCTTGTGAACATCTGTCTCTTAAATAGCTTTTAATTATGATGTCCAGTAATGATAAAGTTCTAAAAATGTGGCATAAGACAACTTGAAATATCTTTTTTCAAATTATCCAAATATAACAAACTATTTTAAGTCAGATATTTTTTCATAAAGAATAATTGAATTACTCTTGTTTTAGAGCCAGTACAATTCATTAAACTTCCCATTTCTAAAACAGTCAATAGCGATCTTATAATTAAACTGCTCTAATATTTTTTTCTCTCCACATCCAGCTGGGGAACTAGATTTGGAGATCAGGGCTACATCCGGATGGCTCGCAACCAGAACGACCAGTGTGGCATCGCTCTTTATGCGTGCTACCCCATCATGTAATTGCAGAGAGAAATTCATTTAAAATACTTTGATGTTTTTAATTTTTCTACTGTCCTCTCCAAATGCTAGTTTAAAATCAGCACTGTTGGTGATTGTTTTATTAGAGAACTTAATTTACTCTACATGTAATGAGTGACTTTTTTATAGATATATATTGTGTGTGATAGTGAGTAGCTGTATGCATGTGTTCAATCTATAATAAATACACAAATGTAGGCCTAATCCTTACTGAGACTTAGTAACAGTGATTTACAGTAAATGTGTATTCATCTGTTTCTAATACCAATCTGTCAAGCCTTTGGTTGTTATGTCTGTATCCTGTTGTGGCCACAGTGAAGGTGAAGTCTCTACTTTGTGTGTTAAACGTGCCATAAAAACTGTCTGAAAGGATTTCATTGACTCTTTGGGAAATTGACTTGTTGGTCAATTTAGCCTTTACATGTTATGGCAGGGAGGGTGATAAAATCAATATCCTTGTGAACATGCTGATATCATCAAATGGTGCATGCTAGCTGCCTGTAGGCAAAAATTTTATCTTTTGTGTAGACCCTCTTATTAAACATCAAATTCAATTTTTAAAAAGTGAATAGGCATTCAAAGGAATATGTCAACATTTGTTTACTTATTTTTTGGAAATGAAATAAAAGCTATGCACCTAGCATTAACTACGGTAGCTTTAACTAGCATTAGCTTTAATTAGCATTAAGTAGCTTAGCCCTGATAGAAGAGGTAGGAAACCCTGTTCAATTTAAAAATAAAAATGTTAAAAAAAAAAAGAAATTGATGTATTGGAAGTTAATTTCAAAGTTAATAAAGGGAATTTTGTTAAAAATAAATTATTGACTTAAAATTGGGGGTTATTATTCTCCATGAATGAGTAGCTAATACAAAATATAAACTGCTGGAATCACACAAATGTGTTATTATTTTAGTAGAATAAAGAAATATTTAACCATATTTAATATGAAATATTGGATATTTTCAAGGAGATTCCACCCCTCTTTTTCTTAGATGTATATTAAATAGATTAAAAAAGACCATAATAAGAAGACAAAGCAAAAGTCAAACTAAACACTGCTGTCATTGTTTGCTTTCTAAAACTCAGATTGTCTTTCTGCTAACATCTCCAACAAGGTCATAATAAAATTGACAGTTCACAGTTTTGGGTTACAAATGAGTCATTTTTTATTTATTTTTTTTAGTGCAACATCACAACAAACAATTTTCACATGAGGTATTCAAAAGGATTTCTTTAGTTGATACAAAATGTCCCACCATGATTGACGTTTAAAGTGTTGTGTATCTTTTTTTAAAGCCTTTGGTTGGTTAGCCACATTCATTAGTAAGTCTAACACATGGACAAGGATGGCACGGTAAAGCATGGTGGGTCGAGTCCAAGCTGAGGAAACTCCGACTCAGTCAAATAGTTCCTTCAGCTTTTCCCCGTTTAAAGCGTTCTGTATGGATTTTATTAATTCCTACTTACAACAGTGGGATCAAACAGTATTTGAACTACACTACACATTTGGAAATAACAGGGGTGGGAAGAGGGTGGTTTACAAATGTGGAAAAATAGCTTCTGTCTCGTCTGAGCTTTTGTGTTTTGGGATGAGAGCTTCATTCTTGGGCTTTTTCTCTTAAAGCATGTCACAATTCTATTTTTCAGAAAACAAGGAATAGGCAACGTTGATTACAGCAAGAACCTCCTTGCTTGGATTGTCACCTCCTTCTTTTTTGGTCTTGAGTATGATTTCATTTATATATACAGAACATGAATCATATGGACACTAGCATACTGGACTTCAGCTCCGGCTGGATGGGGGCCTGGTTTGGCTCCTGTTACAGATTGATTCCAGCACATTTGGTTTGAAGTAAAAGGCATGAAGAAGAGACGGATGAAGAGACGATAGGATAAATAGACAGACACCCTGACAGGATGGATTCTTTGGTTAAGGAATATCTTTGCCACACAACATCTCACACAGTTGAGGTAGATGGGTAAAGTCTTCATGTACACACAAGGGAGAAGGCAGGGACAGACACGGAGACACTGGGGATTACAGAGTCAAAAGACTTCCATCAGAAGACACTGCCTCGTGTCAGTTTCTCAGTTCCAGCTCAAAATAATACTGTTTTATGCAACATAAATAATCAGCTGAGCCTCACTGGTGCTTTTTTTGAATCCTCTGAGTGCTACGGTAGCTCTGATAGGAAACTGCTAAAAACTACCTATGATACATAATGATTCAGCAGTTACCCATCAATCTTTGGTTGTTTTTCTCTTTTTTTTCTTTTTTTTTTTTTTTGGTTAAACATTTAAAGAAGAAAAAATTTAAAAGAATACCTTTTTGTTAGTTGTTCAGTTCTGCCATTTCTGTGTTTACGCTCTTCAGAATTGCTCTGCAACTACCTCAGCTGCCAGGCTCATCTCAGGGTCAAGTTTATAGAAAAGTCACTAGGGGGTGCCACAGGCTAAAATGGCAATGCAGATCACCTGCAGCAGCCAACTCCATTCAGTCCTCCCTCCTGCCTCCTTTCTGCACAGAGAGGCAAGAGCTTTACTGCTTGACACGGAGCAGAAGGTAGCTCAATACAAAAAGCTATGTCTCCATTTTAGGATCCCGGTCAGAGAGACAAAGAGAAACCTGAAAGGTGTCACCTCAGCTTTGATACGATGACAGCAGCAAGCAGGGGTCGACAGAGGAGCCTTCCAGCTCTTTTATTTTTAATTTTTTTCTCCCCTGTGCAGACTCAAACACCCCCCCCCCCCACCACCACATCAGTCACCCCCTTTGCTCTCAGCATGCTTACAATTGTTACTCATTAAAGTTTAATTCAGCTCCATGCCCACTACTCCAACACCTCCCTTTTTTCAAACAGCACCCCCTCCTTCTTCTTTTACACATACACACACTACTACCATCTCATTCAGGATGATTCAGCCTCCTCTCTGATCTCCCCCCGCCCCCTCTGAATGCCCCCTAAAGCCCACAGGTCTGGCCAACAGCGGACTCCAGACCAGATACCCAGAGAGGATATGGGAGGAAAAAAAGCCTCCCCTTTGAAGTCCACGAAAAAGTCGATGGCCTCTTTCATGACCACCCGTCTTTCAAGTGCATACTGTGAAGGGGGCTACAGCAGTCCACCCCTTCCAACGTTAAAGACAGAGAAAAGAAAAATGAGACGGACTGTGAGGGTTTAAAAACGACCATGTTAGCTTCTCCACTCTTTGGCAGCATTTTCACAAAGATCAGAGAGTGAGTTCTTGGGAGACTTTCTCCTTATTTACGCCTTCACCACACAAAACACTTTGAAAGTCAAATCATTTGTGCTATGCAAGTTGTTCAGGGAACCCTAGAGAGCTGCCAACATCTCAAAGAAACCCCAAATGATCAGGAATAAGGAAAAAGGCTGTAAAGCTCTTGCACGGTGAAGGACAGCAAATTCAAAATTTTCAAGGAAATAACTAAACCCTCAAATATAAAATTCCAACAACACATGCATCAAACTTAAGTTATTAGAAATCTTAAAGGGATGAGACTTTTGACAATTTGACTCTATGAAAATGTCAAGAGTGAATCTTAGGACCTCCATAATTCTAGACAGATGAGGAACAAATCATAAGGACGATTAAACTTCACAATCTGGAATAGAAGAACATAAAATAACTAAAACAATCTTGGAACTGAGACAACTGGCAGAAGGAATTGGCATGTAGAGGATGGTGAGATCACACTGAGTTGGACATAAACAAGTATCTGCATTGTATGGAGGAGGGGCTAAGGTGAGGAAGATGGTAGTCACAACCATGCATATTTAGCCAGCCAGACGCACAGAACGCATGTTTGCATGTGACCCTGAAGAACTCACACTTCGCTTCAGACGTCACTTTAAGTGAGTCCCCAGACACTGCGCACTCTACCCGATGGCATTGATCTGAACACAACTTAACAAGCAACTTGTCAACCCATTGGATGCCACATTATTTTCATTAATATCATCATCATTATAAATAATAGCATTATTAATTATAAATATTATCACAACATTCAGACAAGCTTTACCTAGGCATTAAGAGCTGACAGCAGACATTTGTAAGAGTAAAGAATACCCAGTTCTTCGAAACAAAAAAGACAAAAAACAAAAAGAAACAAATGAACAGAACAAAAACAGGAAAATGCAAGGCCAGGCCTTAAAGATAGAGAGATACGCAACATCACTGGGTGGATCGGGCTGAATTGGGGTGGGATCAGGTACTAGGTTTAGGGATTCAGGCCGTACATTCAGGCAGGCAATGTTAATCTTTGGTATTACGATGGGATTCTACAGCTAAAAGTGCCCATCAGAAAAAGTATTCAGTTTCACACAGACATACAGATCATTGTTAAATAAATACTTACAGTATATAGATAGCATAAATAAATTACCAAATAAATAGCAAGAGAAAATAAACAGGGAAAAGCAATAAATACACAAATTCAGTAATAAATACGATGATCAGATCAGTAATTGCATTTGAAACGTTGTTGGTTGGGTTTAACTACTGGCTATAAGGAGGCATGTTAAAACCTTTCCTTTGTGGACTAAAAAAAATGACCATCAGCAGGGCTGAAACAAACTGCCCCGCACTTCCAACATGTTTCTATAAATAGAGCGATGTGCTTGAAATCTGTACAAAAAGGGCAGAAAGAATCACATTCCTCCATTTTCTAAACATCTGTAAAAAAACAGAATGGAGCAGAGGTGTGTGCACTTGGAAATGAGTTGAAAAAAAAATATTACAATGTCACTATACACTGACATGTCAGGTGTAACTCTTCTCCATGGAGGCTTTGTGTACAAAGGTTGATTTCTTTCTTTTTGGCTTGATTTTGAGTCAAAAAATGGCTGTGGAGCTTTTCATTTGGAAGCTCAGTGAAAGTCTTAAAGCTAAACAGTTGAACCAACAAGTCTGCTTCTGAGTCCTACTTGTGTCCTGGCATACATTGAGATGCCCCCCCCTTGAAACCTCTGATTCATTCAAGGCGGGAGCATTTTGACAAAACACAGGAAATGCTCCTGTTGATGGTTAGTGATTGACGGCTGGGATTTGCAGACGCTACACAACTCCCATGATTATTCCGGTCTCCGAAGTTGGAAAAGCGCCATAAAATCCTGGGAACCATCGCCATGGAAACACATGCAAAAAAAGGGGAAGTGGGTTCTTCCCAAAAAAATAAGAAGAGAATGTAAAGAAATACCTTTCTTCCTCTTTCACCTTGATTTTCGAGGAAAAAAATAGGAATACAAGAAGATTGGGGGAGAATTAACGTCTTTGGATGATGGTGAAACACTTGATTATAAAGTTACACAATGGAGCTCTCCAGATGTGAGCAAACGGCACCTCTTGATTCTTTGGAGAGATGAGAATACATTTAAAGGTACATCAAAATACAATTCCTCCTGATTTGTAATACCCTCATTATCTCTAATCTAAATAATCAAAATAACGCAATGAGATGGTGTCTATGTAAGGGTGTGACTCTTCTTTGAGTGAAATCATCTTTGCACCCTTGACTATACAAGCAGGAACTCACATCCTGCGATCATATCACTCTAGGCATTGCCTCTTTCCATTTCAAAGAGACAATCAACTTTGGTTTGGGAAAAATGCTTCATCTTCATAAAATCATCTATAACAGCTGGCTCCGTCGCTCCTTCTGATAACGAGGAGGACATTTGTTATGGCTGATCTCTGCTTAGACCAGTCTATATGCCTCCTTGCTCCCTCTGCGCCCTCCCGAACGCACCTCATCGGTGGTCTGTCATCATGCAGTGCTGCAGGACACTGCAGAGGAGGAAACACTGGAGCCCGACGAACCGGTGGAGGAGGGGCGGCCCTCATCTGCCCACTTGTTGAGGTTGCGCCGTCGAGCATTCATAAAGAAGTTGCTGACGGTGGAGAGCTCCAGACCGAGCTGCTGGGAGATGGTGACCTGCAGCTCTTTGGTGGGGCGGTGGTTCTCCCTGAAGATGGCCATGAGTGTGCGGCGCTGCAGGTCTGTGAACACCAGCCTGGTGCGCTTGGGTCCCTGGTTGCGCTCCAGCTTGCTCTGCTCTTGCTCCTTACGCTTGCAGGCTGCAGGCACATGGATAAAAGAGAAATTAGAGAGAGGAAAGGGGAAACAAGTTAGCTAACAGACTGGCTGGCTAACTAGGACAAATGGATTAAGCTGAGCGAAAGTGGATTTGTTGAAAGAAAACAGATTAGCTAAGCAACTTTGATTAGTTAAAAGAGATGAATCAGCAACTTGTTTCATTGTGCAGTAAAGGAATCAAGATGTCCAACCTTTCACATCTTGTTGCCAGTGAACTGCTGGGAATAAAAAGAAAAGAAAAAGATTGTGCTTGTGCTTAAGCTCTGAAGTCGCACTGTGTTTTCCTCGTGCTCTTTGATTGCACCTTGGATTAAAAATGGCTCCTGTTTTTTTTTTTGTTTGTTTGTTTTTTTTTTTTTTACCAAATCAAGAGACAAAACGTGGAGCACTTATCAAATATATCATATAAAATAATCACATTAAAAGCTGTAGCTTTTTTATTCTTTGTGCTTTTATATGACATAAACAACTTTGCAGCATTTTACAAGTTTCAGCTCAGGTATTACAGGTATATCATGCATCTTGAGAATGAAATGTAAAATGAAATGTAAAATAATAATATAATAATGTGACATAATATTAAAATATGTGAAAAAGAAATAAAATATGCATGTTTTCTTTCCACAAAACATATAAATATTTAAAATTGTTCAAGTATTATATTGATATTTGAACTGTGTAAGTAGGGACAAGGGTGAAAAAACGTTTAGTTAATTTGTTTTATTTTTCTCTAAATCATTCATTACATCAGTCTCTTTTATATAAAGGAGAAAAAGAAAAAAAAGACAGAAAACTCTGGGTCTAGGTTAAACACCAATGTAGCTGTGGCAGCCTGCCCAATTATATAATTAATATTTGCTCGTGAAAAGTCTGAAATGTAAAAACGATGTAAAATGAGCCAGCGTTGTGCGAGAGAGAGCAGCAGCCTGAAGTGTGTGGGTTGAGCTCAGATCCATTTTGGGAATCAGACGAGCATTTCGAATTCAGGCTGCATGTTCCTCTGCATATCCATCGTTGAACCTTTCACCTCTAACACGCTGTAATTCTGTATTTACAGGAAACACAACACCAACCTCTGCCTTTGTGTACCGAGCCAACTCTCCTTCCCACCAACAATCCTACCCTCCTCTTGCTCCCGCCCTGCCCTCCCTCTCTTCCTCTATCCATCTCCCTCCACATCCCGTCTTTCTCTTTTCTCTTAGTGGACACTTCAACATCATTAGTTTCTCATAAAAGTCATTTACATGTGGCGGCAGAGAGTGAGTAATAATCACTTTAGGTGGAACTAATTTATTTTCTATTTGGGCAGGGTTACGTCAGGGGTGAGTGAAACAAGCAGAGTCGGCATTGCCCAGGGTGTTTAGAAGCCTTAAGTGGACTAAAACATATTTGAGGGAGTTGTGCAATTACCTAAATGCACACTTTTAAGAGGTTTCAATCAGCACTGTGCGGTTGTTGGGCGACTGTTTTGCTGATAGCATCAGATGCATTTCTAAGTGTAAGCATTGGTGTGTGTGCACACGGCAAAGCAGGAGACTACCTTTACTGGGTTTATTTTTATTTTTCCTTTTCTTTTAAGGTGTTTCATATATA
>JBAMHX010000007.1:5238044-5260386 GCA_037177515.1 Pseudomugil tenellus | reverse complement strand
ATGTCTTCGTATTGCAACAATCACTGCAGCCATGTCTGCGCAAATACGCATTGAACCCGTTCGCACGTCCTTTTGAAGCATGCTAAATATAGACGCAGTTTCTACCTGCAAAATTACTTTCAGGTTTAATAAATCGCTTTGCGTGTGCTGAAATCATATATTTACATGTTCTCCTCCCACTCCATGCAAAATTGCGTGTAAATGCCCCAACTTACACATTCATTGAGGCAAACATACTAACTCGAGGAGGACGCACAATTTTGCACCTTTGGAAGGCGCAAACCCTTTTACTCACTGTTAGTAGATCAATTTGTACTTTTTTTAGGGTGTGCAATGGGTTTGCACGTGTTTTAGTACACGTGAACCTTTAGTAAATCTGGCCCTATGTCTGCTACTTTCTCAGTTCAAATGGATGAAGTCTAAATCCTGAAGAAGCACATATTTTCTAATAACTTAAGTGCCTAATCATACAAAAATGCATTTATAAACGATGAGTTTTTTTCTGTTAGTAATTGCTATAGCCCTTTTTCACACGTGCCTATTGAGCTCAGCTTGACACCACTCCTGTAGGTGTTTCCATCGAACATCTTCCAGGGTCGAGTAAACACATTTTCAGCACCTACTAGGATTCTGAGAGTGTTGAACAAGGCAGAAAGCGTGAAAACGTGTATAGTTTGAGGACCACTACTGGCCAGAAGTTGACATCACAGGATGAGTCACGAGAAAAACTCTCGAAAGCAACGTTCTGGTGGTAACAGCAGCATTTCCATTAGCAGTCTTCTCTGCCTCTGCTCATGGAATCTTTTCCTGATTACAAGCCACAGAACGAACACATTCTCCGTTGTTGTGCCGTGTGTGTCATAAACAAATGACTTCATAATGAATACCAGCCACCTCAGACAGGGACTGGGGGGGCCACTCTGTCATGGAAACTGTCAAAACCAGATAGTGTGGTGTTGGCAGAAGCAGGGCAGGGTTTAGTAGGTGCAAGTGGAAAAAGGCCATCATATCAGGGCCAATGCACCAGACAATGTTACTGTATTAAAGGTCCAATTACTAGACATAGTGACAACTCATGGTGAAGCTGCAAAATAGAAGCACATGAACAGACTCCACTGCTGCCCTTCAAGCTTTTAGGATGTGGAAAATTTACAAAGGCCATTAATTTTAAATCTATATTAACTTCATAAAAAATACTTACCATACACATGGTTGGTATCTTTTTCCCCAGAAGCTTCAACTATATCATTCTTTTCACCGTAATTTACATTATTATGATTTTGAAAATAAAAGCAAAGTAAAATAATCACAATTGGATTTGAAAGAAATTCACAAAAAAACTTTTGACCAATTTTCTGTGATCAAATTGCAAAAAATGACGAATATGTCAAAACAAATGCAACACCATCCCGTGCAACTCCAAATTGTTGAAACATTACAACCAAACCACCTGAATTGCTATTTTGTGTGGAAATCTTACCATCATCATAATAAGCCAGTTTCATGTTGAGGCAAACATTTTCTGGCAGAGGACCCAGGTTCTGCATCAGTATGAACAGCTTCCTCACCAGCAGGATGACGGCTTTCCTCGTGTTTCCGCACGACATTGTCGACACTTTTTCGTTGTTGTTACTGAAGACGAAGAAGAGCAGAGTCAGAACACAAACCATCAAGCCAGTCCTGCTTGAATAAAGCTGTCTTTTTAATAGCTGTCCCCACTTTCCCTGACAAGCAAAATATAATAATGCTTTTCTGTGTGAGATCTGACAGGATTCACTTTAAGTCATAAGTAAAGATCCGGCAGGATCCCTGGCTGCACTGCAAAATAACATACATACAAGATACATACAATAGAAGATCATCTCTGCAGCTAAACATATGCTACACATAGTAGTTTGCAACAATACACGGAAATCTGTTTAAATTTAATGCAGATGATGTCGCTTCACACTATTCATGCAATCTTAATAGCTGTAAAACGTTTTATGACACAAGACATGATGCCTTTTTTTTCCTTGGGTTTAATAAATCTGAGATACATCTACATGTGTTTTTTTCATTTCAAGAAGATTCGTTCTTGCATCAGTGTAAGCAAACTATCAACCAATGAAAAGACCTTTCAAAGTCCATGTGTGGCCCTTGTGGAGTGTACTGGATCCTGAACTGGTAATACTCAGTCACTTTCTGAAACAGAACAAAGATGATTGCTGTATAAGCATATGAAATCATCATGTCGATGGTTACATGTGTGTCTAAAAGAGTGAGGAACGGTACCTCGGGGTTCATTGGGTCGGTATAAATCTAAAAAAAAAAAAACAAACAAAAAAATCAAATTGAAAAAAAAAATACAAATATTTTTAGATTTTTAGTTACATTATTAATATTTCAGAACTCAATAAGGGTAAATAAGACATTTATTTAAACTAAAAAATTGCCATAAAGTTGGTTTACACATTAAGTATGTAAAACCTAGATGTAAATAGTTAGACAACAGTTTAATACTCACAGACATAACAATAGTCCGTAGCTGGGGGGGGGGGGGGAACAGCAAAAAAATAAATAAACAAAAATGACTATATTAACAAAGCAAAAGAAAAAAGTATGAATATGTGCACACTGTGTTGATTATTGTGCATATAGAAATAATAAAGTTTTAGTTCACTTACATATTTCTTTTGGATGGCATCAAAGCATCCTTGCATCCTAAAAACAAATGTATTCATTCATTTCCAATATGTTCTCATATCGAAAAGTTATCAAAGCCCAAAGAAAAACAGACATTTATACTATCGAGTTCATTCTTAAACTATGTGAGAAATGCACAGCTTAAAATACACAAAAATTAAGTAATCAAATAATGAACACTTGTTTTGTATCAGCTTTAACAAATAATCACTGTAAATCATTTTGACACTTGCAACTTTCTTATCAGCATTTCCTTTCCATTTGAGCCCAATACCAGCCCAGTGAAACATCAAAGATTGGGTTTGACTTTTTATTTTGTGCAAGAACAACAACAGATTAAGAACCGTTTGCATGTCACACATCTTGAATCCAAAGATGTGACAATGAGATTTAGTTCAGTCTGAATTTGTTTTTTATAAGGAATTCAGCTGTGGGAAGTTTAATTTACCATTTAAGTATCTGAGAAGCCCCGGGACAGTCACGCTCCCCTTTAAGGATCATGACTTGTTGATCTGTAAAAGAAGAAAGTAGGTCAGAATTTTGATTATAAATATACCAGAATAATGAGCAGATGTGATTAAAATCATACAATCCATAACATGCCTGAAAAAAATTAAATAATAACTCTAACCTTCCACATATTTACTCCCATAGGCTCTCTCTGGAAAAATCCCCCTTAGATATGTGATCCCAGAGACTGCGATGGCAAGAAGCTTCTTTACAACAACCAAGGACTGCTGCTCGGAGACAACCTCGGTAGGCAACTGCTGGGGGGCCTGTATCAGAGGGATAAATGAAGCAGATACAGTGTTGCTTGGTTGTTTTAATTAAAGAGGTAAACATTTTTTCTTATTTGCAAGTTCAAATCAACATCTTATTAATAAAGCTGTGTATCCTTATTTTCCTCCATATCCTCATGTTCTGCTCTGGATTTTCCCTCCCTCTTCCCAGTTTTTTCCAAAAGAAAACATGACATGTGAAAAATGAATCAGTGAAGTGTCTTGTACTTTTAAAATAATGTGGAGTGGCCAAAACAGCCAATAACGCAATATTCACTTTACAATTTCTTTTTTCTGATGCTTTTAGAGAAACAGTTGAACAGATGACAGAAACCATAAAATGCTGCTGGGATTCTCACTATTAGATAAAGAAATAATGTACAAAACATAGCTAAAACTACTCAGATAATACATTATACATTCTCAAAACTGTGCAGATTGCACTTGGGCTTCAAAATAGAAATGACAGGTGCGGTGATTAAATGGATACCGAGCATTTAAACGGAAAACTAAAATAAATAGTAAAATAGATAAACTAAAGGGTATCAAAATGCCTAGAAAGCTCTACCTTTAACAAATAGCAAATGGCCCTAAAGGCTTTATAATTATATAATGATCGTAATTTGCATTATAAACATGAAATAACAACCACACAACTGTAGTTTATTTTTAAAACATCCAAACTACAGTAACAGGTGGAAAACTGAATTAGTACAGATATTTTTTTTTAAAAAAGCAACTAAACTGTATTATGAAAAAGTTTTGTATGCAGTTACATGCTTGCTTGTGTTATGATCTAGTTCACTGACATTAGCTTGTCTGATGATACAAATTTTACCTGCGAAGGCCTCACTTGTTGTGCACATGCCATTACTTTTGTGGAAAAAAGTCCACACGAAATCAATATCTGCAAAAAACAGAAAGGTTATAATAAAGGGTATATATATATATATATATGTTTAGAAAAGAGAGCATACACGTGCTATTTAAGACTTCTTGCTAGCTGACATTTTAGCTTGCTAATTATCCAAATTAGCTAAAGTTCTTCACAACATTCTAAAATTAAAACAGAACTTCAACCTCTATCTGATGGTATCAAACCTATATAAAAATAATAAGAGGTAAATAACAATTCAATATGAATCTTTTAAAATAATGATCTGGGCATTAACCTTCTGCGTTAGCTAAAACGTTTGCACAGGACTTACTTTGCCGTTAATTGTTTGATTGACAGGTAGCAACAGTAAAAAAAAAACAACTATCAGAGTAGGGAGTGTAACTTTGGAGTACTGGGGGGGGGGGGGGGTGAGGCGACAACAATAGCACTGTAATAACATGGTGGATGACAATC
Organism: Pseudomugil tenellus; assembly: GCA_037177515.1. NCBI lineage: Eukaryota > Metazoa > Chordata > Actinopteri > Atheriniformes > Pseudomugilidae > Pseudomugil > Pseudomugil tenellus. The sequence continues at coordinate 5,255,571 of JBAMHX010000007.1, read as the reverse complement.
CATTTCATTTAAAATGGGTTTTCTGTCAATGTGATACAACGTGTTGTTTAATATAAAACTTCTAAATCTCATCGGTTGTTTGCCTTGTGTGTTGCTTAGCTTATTTATGTTGATGCAGTGCAGCGCGGCCCCGCATATCTCACAGTAATCAGTGTGTACGTCTATTGGTCAATAAAGTGTCAATCATACAGTATAGTTTGACTATCTGCATTTTATTGGATCATTTTGTGCTGTACTATTTTTCTATTGGCTACTGTATGTGTCACTCACAAGTAGAACCGCCCTCTCTCGTGATGATGTCACATCTAGTTACGCCATTTTTGTTGGGGAGCAGTCGTGTTCAGAAAAGCAGGATTAGGTCCAGTGCAGGTACATTTTACGGTGCCTCAGTTAACCAGCCCTTTGAGTTGTCTGGCATACAGGACACCCAGTTGTCCGCTATACTCAGACAATGTCGTCAGAAAACCTCGACTCGGACACGCAAGTAGACTACGAGGACGAAAAACAGGTGGGTTGGTGATTGTTAACCTCCGAGCATGCTAGCTAGAGGTGGCTAATAAGAGCTAACACAAGTGAAGTATTTGCATTATGCATAGTGCAGCACCGAAGGAAGAGGTAACTCTTGAATATAGACGTACAGCCGTGACAAGCTGTTACATGTATACAAAAATATTTTATTAGCTTTAACTGTCATTCGTTTAATTGTAAAAAGGCTGTATGTCACTTTGTTTTGTCCCTTGCCTAGTGTCATTGGCTACTGAGCCCACAGCATCTCGGGCCTCATCAGTGTATTCAAGGGTTGGCAACCAGCAGTCTTTTAAAACATCATCTGCATGCAATGCCACTAAACTACATATTTTCATTCAGGACATCATCAAATATTGGTTGATATTGGTATAGATCAGTTTGTTATATATACTGTTTTTGTTTTGTTTTGAAAATAGTTTTTCAACTTCTTTCGTACTGAATGCCTTAATAACAGTAAAGCTATCTAAGTCCAGTACAGGTATATGAGCAAAGCTTTAATATGATTTAAATTGTAATGTTTTTAATAAACTTTCAGACAGAAAACCTAAAGTGTAGTAACTGGAAATACATTTGTTATATTATCTCGCAGAAATGTCCCCTTTTTCCCTGTGTTGGTTTGGATGAATCACATGTTTAAATGGATTTGTTAATTGTAACTAAATGGCATGTGCTCATGTGTTTCATAGTTCTTACTAAAACCTGAGTAGTCCATATAATTAAGTCAGAAAGTCACACTTCCAGTGTCATATTTAGGCTTCAGTGCAAAATATTGTTGCAGAGAAATCGTGCATTTCACCTGACTGCTCATGAGATAAGTATATTGTCCATTTTTCTGATTTACAATTCCCATCATGAAAGCAAAATTGGATGAAAATTTATTTCAAGAAACATTTTATTTGGATTATTGTATCATTTAAAATATGTAATGAAAATGTGTCAACGCGATAATGCATTTAAAACACTTCACAACATAAAACTGTACCTGTGTTGATTATTCCACTGTGTGATGTACAACTTTGATAAGATGCTGGTACAAGTAGATACAATATCACTTTTTAATCAAACTTTGATTTCTACCTGGGGGAAACTTGACGCTTTTTTGAGTAACAGTTTGAAGCGCTAACAATGATCTCACAGAGCTCCGTATCTGTACAGACAGGATGAGGCAGTTTCCCTGCACTGGGACCGAATATAGTATCTCAAAAAATTTCTCACCATGAACCCAAGTGAATGAACACACTCTGTGCCACACGTCCCCCCCCCCCCCTTCCTCCTTAGGGAATCTGTTCATCGGCTTCTGTGTCCTGAGTCACATTTTATCCGTGCTCCAGCAGGCTTTACGGAATGAGTACCCTATCTTATCTTCATAGCTGAAGTCGGTTTGTGCCATCCAATGTTTGCTCCTAATATGCATTCAAGGTGTGCATAAATTGGTTTTGGAGTTTGGCCCAAACGTCCATTATAGATTTTGAAGTTTATTTTTGTTTGTTTGATGTAAAAACCTTCGACCCAAGGGTGTGGCCCAATTTTGTGAGCTCAGTGCTTACCTGCCAGGGACTTTGATGATGCGTCTTACCAGTCTGGCTTGAATTAGTCACCACAAGCAACACATAACACCTAGATTGTATAAATAAATGGCCCTTTTATGCTTCTGCAGCTCTTATCAAGTGTTGCAAGTGCTGGGCCACACCTGTAAGTTAAAGTGTCTTGACCTCGAATATAAGATTAGGGTTTGTTTGAGTTAAAAAGAAACACGCACATAGTAAATTAATTTATACTACCAGAAAAAAAATGGAGATTTAATGAATTAACAAAAGCATGAAACTGAAAAAAAGCAGGATTTCTGCCAAATCATTGAAAACTCATTACTAGTTATACATTTATAACCTTTAATAATTAGGCAGTACAAAATATTGATCGTATGAAATTTAGTTGGAACACACTGTATATAAAGGTTTTCAGTGTTGAGTTTTGCATTGTTTACAAACATGGTTTAACATAAGTAGATTTGCTAGTAGATGTGAGGGTCAAAGGTCATTCTTTAGCAACATTTTTGGTCTGTAATAGAAAGATACAGTTGGTTTTATGTAAAATTCTCCATAACCAAAAATGGAATTGTCGTCTAAAGAATGAATTTTATTGTTTTGGAGTCGTCGTCTTCAGCTGTTTTCTGTAGTGATACGAGACCGCAACAGAACAGTCATGCTATGACTCATGCTATCATGAAGCTACAGCTCCCACAAATTATCGTTTTACATTTTAGCTCACTTTACACAAGTAAGTTACAATTTCAGGAGTGGTTTAAAGGGGATATTTTAGGTTAAGTGGTCCTCTACTCTGCAGTATTTCTCAACACATAAATTATGTTGTTTTTGTAAAAGTGAATCGTTGGACGATCATAAATAAGTCGCTGTCATGTTACCAGCTGTTACAGTTACGCTTAAAGTTTCCTGGGGCCATATCGGCTAACGCTGAAGTCTCCCTGTTTCCTGATAAATAATATTGTTGATGTCAGATTTTCTCTTCATGTCTCCACAGGACTCTCAAGAGAAGAATGCAAACCCGGTGAAAGCAGAGGAGGCCAAGCTGAAGGCCAAGTATCCCGGCTTGGGCCAGAAACCCGGTGGCTCGGACTTCCTGATGAAGAGACTACAGAAGGGGGTACGTTGTCATGGTTGGGTCACAATATGGTGAGAGACAGGATTGTGTCTCATTAAAAACTGATCACAAATATTGTGTAAAAAAACACCAAAGACTTAAAAAATGAAACTACATCTTGTTTTTAGTGTTTAATGTTCTTTCAAATGTAGGAAATCACCAGAAATGTTAAGAATGCCTTTAAATGGTTGCATGTTTCTTACAACTCGCAAGGTGTTTCTCATTTGTACTTTGAACAGCAGAGCTGAGTACCCATGCTCTGCTTTGTCTCCTTTCTCACGCTTGCGTGACTGGGAAAGCTATTGCTCTGTCCACCTCCACATATACAGAATGCTACAGATAAGTTGCACCTCTGGAGGCTGCTGAAAGTCTTTCTGGGACATGTGGGAAATCATTGGCTAGGAGTGGGAGTAGCCAAGGCAGCATGAGGGAAAAGGGCAAAAAAGACAGTGCAGTATTTCATCATGAGATCATCAACACTATTAGAGGATGATTGATAGTTATGTAAAGTCATATAAAAATAAATGTAACTGAACATAATGATGGATCTTTTAGCAGCCCATGTACTGTCCAGTCCATTACTGGTGTGTCCACAACAGCTGTGTATGAATTTGTCAAAGTTGTGTTGTGCCGACGCTTAGCCCGCTCCTTGTCTTTCTGCTCAAACAGCAAAAGTACTTTGATTCGGGCGACTACAACATGGCCAAGGCCAAGGTGAAGAACAAGCAGCTTCCTGTGGCGGGACCCGACAAGAACCTGGTGACGGGCGACCACATCCCCACGCCACAGGATCTACCACAGAGGAAGTCATCCTTGGTGACCAGCAAACTAGCTGGTTAGCCTTCCTCATCCCAGAGGCACCCTCGGCTCCCCTGGGACTCCGGGGAGTTGTTCCTTCTCCACCTCACCTGCGTCCCGAATACGTCCACCCCCCCTTCCTCTCGCTTCCCTTTTCATCCCCAGGCACCACTGGCTTTAACATATCGGGCAGAGTTGTATAAGATCAAACTCCATTTGCTTGTATGTGGGCGGGGTGGGGTGGGAAGGATGGAGGTTTCGGGGATCACAAGGCCGTGGCCCTCTGCCTTTCCACCACGCACAGCTCCGCCCCCTCTGCGCACTCTGCTCTACCGCCTCCCTTATATCTTGGTTTTCAGTGTTCCAAGATGCATTTGCAGTAGGTGTGTGTCATCAGGCAGGGTTGGGTGGGGTGAGTTAATGCACTTTGTATTCTGTATAGTGTGTATTCTTTGTTTGCATCCTGAATGACACCAAAATAATGTGTGTAAAGGGAGTTAGGAACCATGGTCGCAACTTGTTCTTTCATCCTCACTCGCTCTTTCTTTGCTGCAGACATGAATAGCTGCTTGCAAACCAAATCTATGAGAGATACCTGTTCTAAGGGGGATTTAGCATTCACGACTCCCTGTTGGGAAAAGAATGGTGTGTTCTGTGCGTCTCACACTTCTGCCACTTTTTTTTTGTCAAATATGACCTGGGGTCAACTGCTGCAGCTCAGCCAAATGTGGATTTAAAAACACTTTTTTTCTGACGTTGTCTTACTCTCTTCACTCTTATTCTTTAAATATGCTGCATGATTGTAACATGTAACAAACAAAAAATGTTTTTAACAGCAGTGGAGCATCTGCTTAATGGAGTCCCTGAAATGTCCACAGTCACACATCCTTCAGACTTTGCTGTCCTGACAATCCATCTGCACACGCTTGTGTTCGCGTCCTAAGGAAGAGCCAGCTGAGTGTGTGTTTTATTTTTAAAGGCCAGGAGCCCTAGCAGTCTTTGAACAGCCTTTACTATGAACCTAAAAGATTTTGGGTCGATAGAATAAGCCTTCAGAAAGTACATGGTACCCACACAAGCACATAATGCCGATTAAGCGTGCCGCTTAGAGGACTCGTCCGGCTAGCACGTCTTCGAGAACTTGTTGTTTTAAGTCAGGCTTGGCCAAAGTCACCCACTGCACCCAAGAGGCATTGGCTGCTCTTGTTGTTTCAACGTAAAAGTTTCCATGAAGTCACGTGGTTGGCATTGCATGATGATGAGTCTGCAGTCTAACATGTTCTGAGGAGATGTTGTCATACAACCATTCAAATCATTTTCCTTTCTGCAGCGTCTGGAACAGGTATTAAACTGCTATTAGTTTGACGTATTCCTCCATAAAGGTCCTGTTGGGATGGCAGCAGTAACTGCTCGCTGCCTTGGTAGTTGTAACCTGCAGCTGCTCGCGTGCTAAAAGGTTTTATTGGAGCTGTGTGGTTGTGACCAAACTCATACTGAAGATGTTTCATATTTAAAAACTTCTGGAAAATACATCAATTTCAGAAACTGGTTCCTTTGACATGTTGCCCTCTTTCACAGCAGCTGCTGCTTAAAGTCTCTGACTGGCATATAGATGTACTTTTACTGCTGGCTTCTTATACAACCTTTTTTTTTTTACTGACACTACATAGACTGATCTTTGATCTCATGGGTGTCAGATGGTAAACATCAGGCAACTTGATAAAAGCTGCTTAGAAGAGTATCACAGGCTTTAAGTGGGACACTTCATGTTGGTTGGAGCACGCTTTTATGGCAAGAGGGGAAAGTGTTAGCATGTACATATGTTTACGTCATACCTGTTACTTCAATTCAACCTCTGAACAGGTCAAAGGATAGATCACCACATCTCCAGGCTGTGAATGTGTACACCTTTAAGAATATGAACTGGATGCCGACACTCGCTGAGAATCGGTGTATATTACTGCTTCAGGGAACTTTCAGAAACTTACACTCCATTATATAGGCTATATGAAAGGGTACATGCAACACTACATTTACAACTTCACTTTAAAATGTGTCAAATTCGCAGTGGGTGAAGACGAACCGATGCGTGCGTATGTGCTTGTTATGGTGCTGTATGAATGCAATGCTTTTCTCTGTTCCAACATTTGTAAATAGACGGTAAATAGTATATTTTTTTCTGTTTCTCCCCTGCTTTTCAGTCTTTTGTAGCCCAAGCTATTTCTGATTAAGTGGTTCCTCTCTCCTCTCAGTGTAACACTACTTCTGCTGTATCTTAATATATTGCAGAGGCTATGTGAATCTATATCATGAAAATATTTGTAAATGCTGCTGATTTAATGACAAATCTGAGATGAAACCCTGTAAAGAACACCAGTCCTCCTGATTGTAACGGCCTGACTTCTTTTTGAGTATCTCAGTTTCTGTAACTCCTGTGGGAAAAATTTCAGACTGTGTTTAGATAAAAAGTATAAAATGACATTTTAATAACGCATTGTTCAATTTGATTCCATTTTTGTGGTTTGGGCATCACCGGAGATGATTAAATACTTAGTGTAATTTTGATTGGCGGCAACATGCTCTCTGGTATCATTTGGTTTAAAAATCTATGTTTTCTTGCTTCCATAAGGAACGTTTGCAAAACAAAATGGATTAAGATTAAAAAACCAGGGGACCGGGGTTCTTCAGTGCTACTTTATATTTGGCTTTGCACAGATTCAGTGAGAGGAACTATCAGGGTATGCGTTGAACCCAACACAGGGTGTATCGTTCATGATCAATACGTGCCAGAATGTATAAAGAAATGACAGGCTGTTTGCTCTGAAGTACTTTTTGTGCTGCTTTTACATTATGTTTTCTTATTTTGCTTTTCCCCCCTTGTGTTCTCTTGTTGCATAGTTGGTATATTTCATCCTGGCCCAAGATAACTGCAGGGAAATCAGAAGCACCCTTCCTACTAAGAAAAAAAAGGTTTACATGATAAAGAGGATAACTGGAGAACACAGGAATGATTTTAAGACTTCAGAAAGTACATGGGTACTTGGAATATTTCAGTTGTGTGGGAGATGGTGAAAAGATTTTTGTCAGTATTTGAAATAAACTTTTACATTAATAAACATGTAATTTAGTTTTTCTTCAAGTGGAGGTTCTTCCTGTTAATTTCAACAACAGATGTATGTAGGTGGTTACATGTCAAAACTCTTGATGTTGACTCACTCTTGTGAAAATTAAGGTTTGGTGCTGAACTCTTAAGCCAGCTCGGGCTTTTGAGATTTACTCTCTGGCAACTTTTAGATGCTTCCCAGCTTCAACACGTCTGACTCAGTGGGTCGTTGTGGGGAATTTGATGAAGAAGCTCTTGAATCCATTTCATGTGGGGCAGATAAGCATTTGAAGATGTTGGATTGTGGCTCTTAAACAGCAGTTTGATTACCCTAACCAGGACGATGAGTAAAAACCGTAGACTGTATGTAAAACAGGTAAAAACCAACATGTCAAGTTGCTTTTTTCTAGAAGTTGCTTGAAAGCTCTTCGCCACAAGGAGGCGGCATAGTTCTTTCTTTCACATACCACAAACACATACCAGAAATTTCTAGTGGTTTCAACAATGTCCATTGTAAGTTTGACATATTTTTTTTCTAATGTCTATTTTATTAAACCAGGCAGGACGGAATAGGAGCAAGTTTTTATTTGCAACTGAGAATTAGGGGTCTGTAATGAAGAGCCACTGATTGTTTCACTCATATTCTGCCCATAAACTGAAGACAACTTTTTACTTAAAAAAAAAACACATTTAATTGAAAATTTGTTCAACTATAACAAGTGAAGTGAAATAAAAAGATAATTTGAAACATTGTGTAGAACAAGTCGATATTTAGTTGATTATAATTGTTTTTTTAAATAAAGCAACAACAGCAAATATAAGTTAATCTCCAAAACATGTCAGGGTTTAACTAGATTTTATTTTGTGATGTTTTAACCTTTTTGATCAATGAATGACAGTTATTTATGGTATTTTCATACAGTATATGGTTAATAGTCATGTCTTCTGCTTCGTTTGATGTCATGGAAAAAACCAGAATCCACAGAAGTAAGAAATGATTTTCGAAAATCCCAGTAAATATATTTATATATTATTATGGATCACAACATCTCGGTTTTTCATTAGTTTTCATTACTATTATTCAACAAGCTTCTAAATAATATGTATTTATTATGACTTTTTTCCTCCACTGGTTTGATTTGGTTTACCTCATTAGCATAAGGGGCGTGGTAAGCACGCCCCTTTTGGGCGTGTGCGTCCGGGCGGGTTTGTGAAACGATAAATAGAAAATGCACCAAAAACCAATACGCTGAATCGCTGCGTCCAAATTATGTTTTCAAAGTAAGCGCTATTAGAATTTTAAACCTAATTTTTGATTGATAAACTGAGCGTAAATTTCCAGCCACTAAACAAAATGTTTCCAATGAGCATTCGGAACTGTAACTGCCTCATTGTTCCTCAAAATGGAGTCGCCGATGGACAACTATTCGGATCAAGACAGCCTATGCTAAATGCCACGAGCTCCACGATGGCCACTCTGAACGGAAGCGCTGCGTCCAGCAATGGCCAGAAACGACCCAAGAAGCTGGAAGTGACTTCAATGAATGCATATGCACCTAAATGTTTTCTGGAGGACAGCGACGACATCGACGACGGCTCCTTGCCGTGCACTCCGGAGATACAGTTGAACAGTGAAATCCCCAGTGGTCATGCTGGAGACGAAGTCGTGGAAAATGACACGAGGCAACTTATTAGTAGTTTCTTTAGGAAATTTGTTGGACTTTCAAAAAATGAGTGGCTTGAAAGCAAAACACAAGCAACGATGAAAAGAGTGGTGGATGACGTTTTGGACAAACACAGATACGCATTCAATGGTGAGTAGCCATCTTTGTGAGGACTTCTTCTTTAACCGCCACGTTCTACGGATTGGTTCCGCATTTTGAGACTAATGGCCAAAATGATTGTATCCTGTGTACACATACAAAAATATATATCAAACTCATTGTTAAACCGTTTCTCATTACTTATATAGCTTTTTTAGTGGAATTAAAGTGCGTGTTGAGCTGTGTTAGCCCTTCACAAATACTAGCTTAAATATACAGAATAGTTCTAACGTAGCTTTTTGCTTCCCAGGTATGATAAACAAACTGTCATTGACCACACACGGGGACGATATGACGTTTATTGGGCGAGTAGCAGAGAGCCTTTTCTCTGACGGGACCACCAACTGGGGTCGTATCGCCAGTCTTGTGGCCTTCGGCGCTCTGGTGTGTCAGCACCTGAAAGAAAATGGCAGAGAGCACTGCATTGAACTGGTGAGCAACGAGATTTCCTCATACCTGCTGACACACCAGCGCTACTGGCTGATCAAGAACAATGCCTGGGTAAGTTATGGTTTCTGACTAAATGTTTCCTTTCTTTTTAAAAGAATGCTGTTGAACATCTGTGCAGAAATTCATATCCTTCATTTTAAGATTATCTAATGTGTTTTTTTTTTTTTTTGTTTGTTTCCAGGAGGGTTTTACGGAGTTCTTTCAAGTTTCAGACCCAGAATCAACAGTCAGGAACACACTCATGGCTGTTGTTGGAGTTGCAGGCCTTAGTGCAGCATTTGCCCTGCTGACAAGGTGAATTTGCTGGACTATCGGTGACATTTTGGACACTTCTCCTTTTTACCAGCTTCTATTTGTGTTTTTGAATATGAACACTGAACATTTGAATGGATATTAGGATAATGGGCCCCTGTCATCTTTTTCCTCGAGTCAGATATTAATATTTTATTTAATAAATTTTATTTTTCTAAAAAATGTAAATGCTTCATCTATGCAAATTACAATAGCTGACGTGTATATATTTTTTTTTTCTGGGATCCCATCATAATTGTGTTTACTGATTTTACATATAATCACCACATCTTTCTGATAGCATCATCAGGCCAAAGCAAGAAGAGAATGTTTTTCCATTACGTGTAGACATGAAGCTCATTTGCATGCTGTCCATTCACAAGCCTTGGACCCTTTTTATTAATGGATATTTCAACCAAATGACTGGTAGAAAGGGTGGATCTACATACATGTATAACTTCCTTTCTGGGATTTGGATCTGGGTCTACATAGAAGGCCAACCGATATGCTGGACTCTGGCTAGCAAGATCTTGAATAACTGAGTCTCTTGATAGTTGGAATGAGGACTCAAAACATAAAATGTGCTGATCAGCTTCAATAAAGTTCAGTCTTTGGGGATGTTTCCTCAGAAAATGGACAATGACTTGGAGTTCTGATCCATTTGGAAGCTAGACGCATGTGCATCAGATAGATTTATATACCAAGGGAAGATTAGCAGAACTTTACACTCATGTTTTGACACCTTTGCACTCATTAACCTCTGTTCACTACCGCAAGTCAGATTGCAATAGCTGTTTCCTAGAAATTTGGTAACTGTGACAGCACCTCCTCTCTCACTGAGTGCTGTTGTTGCATCCGCAGTTGCAGCGTTTGCATGTTATTTCTGCAAAACTGGTGCACCAACTTGGACTGGGGTAAAAGCAGTTCATAACCACCTCAAACTTGCACAAACAGTGTCAACTTCCTGGCTTTGCAACCATCAGCTACCTAGAAACTAGTGATTAAATCATGCATACCATATGTGATTGGGTGTGTTTGACTTTTCTCTTTTCAACCTTTCCACATTACACATCAGTTTATGCAGAAGATTCTATAATCCGCTCTTTCGCACTTCTTGGACGATATCAAAACGTAAAACGGGGTGGGGGGGTCCTTGGTTTTGTGTGGCTTCACCATTGTTTTGTTCAAATTCTGCTGTTGTCTCAGGTTACAAACACAACTCATCAAAGTCTTTGGAGGAAATGGAGAGAAGCATCTCCATGGTGATGATCCACAGCAGCTAATGATGTTAGCTACCACCCTGGTTACCCCTGAATTGGTACACAATGGGGAATTGGCACTGAGGCAATTTTATAGCGCAGCTTGCACCATCCATTGAGAGAAGTGTGTGTGTGTTTGTGTGTGTGTAGGGGAGGGTGCAGAAAGCAGACAGGGCTTCTGTGTCTTGAGGATAAATATGTAAAGCGCACAGTCTTTTAACAAACCTTGATGTTAGTATCTGGGTTTAACAAATATATTGTATGCATATTCACCTTTCATTAATGACTTGATTAAATATTTTCATGTAATGTTCTCTATCTGTATGAGCCATTTTCTTTTTTCCTTTTTAAATATACTAAATTAATCAAGCTTTTAAAGTGATGTGGTATTCAAGACCTCATCCAGATGGTTTAGTTTAACATCTTCAATTTCCAGCCTAAATCGTGTAGTCAAAATGAAAACGAAACTATTACTGTAGATCAGATATTTCTCATGTTCAGCCAACTGTCGGTGATAGTCGAGCAGGTAAAAAAAAAAAAGTATCAGCCTAAAGCTGGTGCGTGAAATACGCCTAGCTCTAAACACTTTATTTTATTTTTTATTTTAGATCTGGCTGTTTGGTTTAACTGCACCCAAGTACAACAGAGAGTCTGTTATGGCTGAATAAATTTATAAAAAGTTTAAGGAAATTTTAGGTATTCTGGGGTAGTTTTGAGGAAAAAAAACCTTTTTGTACACATTTGAGAAATTTTAAAAGAGAACTCAGAAGTTGACGTGTTTCTGGAATTGATCAAATTTCCTCATTTTATTGCTCAAATGTTTTTTTCTACACTGTAACTTCCCACCTGACCTGTAGTTCATTATGGAGGTTGGAGGAACTGCCTTCTGACAGCGTATTGGTTGAACGGCTGTACTTCTCCGTAGCAACAGACCTCCCCTAATTTTAAAAAAAGCAACAGTTTCTGGGAAGTCAGCTGACGCACGAGTTCATCTTTAAACAGCAGCCACTCTGCTGTATTTACGTGTTACACGCTACAGATACGGAGAATTCTGCCCCTGAGATGCAAAGATAGGTTAAACTTTCGCACTTTGTAAGAGGGGAAACAGACTTAGATGATAAAGTTAAGAGTCTGCATGCCTTTCCAGCCTAGAAACAGAACACCGTGAAACATCAGAGCAGCATTTGGCAACTCTTCAGTTAGATAGAATTAGAGACTTGCCAAATTACTTTGAGCTTCATGAGGAGTCTTTTATTAAAATGTTGGCCTGCAGTCTGTGCTTTGGTGTTTGATTATAAAGAACATGTCTATATAACTGAGTAAAGTACCCTGGGGGGTCTGCTCAAGTGTTTCCCATCAACAAAGAGGCTTTTTGAACTACCAGTAAATATATTTTAAATACGTTTCAGGGAATACGTGTAAATAAGTATTAGATCCTCCACATTTAGGGTTTGAAGCTGTGTTGCTTCTATTAGCACTGTACTTTCTGCTTGTTTGGTCTTTGCTTAGTGTGAGGAGCTGGGGCCCCATCTCCAGCTTTATCTATGGTCATGCCTATTTCTTTGGAATCCATGATTAGAAACCACCACTTCCTATGTGCATTGAGAACTTTACTAGGTAATTAATTGATAACTGTAGCATCCACATCCATGGAAATGCAAAAAGGAAAAATGTGCGTAATCTTTTTTCTTTTCTTAAAAGTATGGAAAGCATTGCTTGTTTTGACTGCTTATTGAATTGTGCATGACTTCCAGTCATTCCTGCAGTTATGTCTAAATATCAGTCAACACGTTCATGTTTAATCTTGTTTGGGGACAAAGCAAGCAGATTGTGTCCTTACTCATTGTACCCACGTGGCCAAAACACCACATGAACAAATAATGTGTTGAGCATGGGGAGCCAAATAACTGGTGGCACAGAAGGTCAAACGGATGTTTTTTATTTTTTTATTTTTTTTATCTACATTTGACTCAAAATGAGGTAATCTGTTTGTCTGCTTTCACATAAAAAGGCTGTCATGTAGAACGCCAAAAACAAATGAATCTGAGCTACTTTTGTGTTCAGTGAGTTCATCACTGCACAGTGTGGTCCATTGTTCTGGTGTGAACAGAAAGAGAGAAAAGCAGCTTTTAAAGCTGTTTAAAAATAATAAATGGCTCCCATTCATCAGTCCCTTTGTCCACATGCTGGAACATTAAGTTCTACTTGGTGAGTCAATACTTATCTCGGATCAAATTCTCTCCAGTGGGTGATGTGTCATGTGGTGGAAGGGGAGTCATCTCTCCCTTTGAAACTTTATTCTTTGACCACAGTGCTATATTAAACTGTCCATCCATGTTGGCACTTATGACTCACAGACTGGGCACTGGTTGGTTATCTATATCTCTTATCAGTCATCTTCTTTGGTTGCTCATAGCTTTTTTTTTCTTTATAGAAGCAGTGCCAACTTGGCCCCTTCATGGGTTTGTATGCAAAGATATTCAAAATACAGGAAAATAGTCTTTTGTCTGCAGACAAAAGCAAATGCAGATTTTAAGAATCAAGCCAAGGCAGCTATTACACCAAAATCTGGGACAATGTACCAGCCTATCAATACTGCTCAGTCTAAAGTAAACTATAAAATATCCATGTTTTACATATTATAATTATTGTACAGTCGGTTTACCCTGGTATACTTTGGCAAGCACCTCTCTGTTGAGCATTACTCCTGAAACACAATCAGTTAGTTAAATATTTAACACAAAAGTAGTTTGTGTTAAATAGCTACCTTCTGTTCACAGATAAATGCATTCATCCTTCCGTAGTTTACATATGTGCTCTGCTCTTGTCTTTTGAGATAGTCACAAAAAAAACCCTCATTATTACCCCCTGCAGTCATATATTTTGATTTCCTCAATTTTCAGATAGTGGAGGCAACAGAGCAGAGCAGCACAATTATGAAACCCTTCGACATGTTGCACTTCAGGAGCAAAAATACCAAATGGAAAGTCAATGAAAACTGGTTTTGTTGGGACTGAGTACTTATGTAGGTGCAGGATTTAATTCACCTGGTGAAGCAGTTGCCCCTTACCCAGCCACTACCTCTCCCTGACCCACTTTCTTATCTACTGCTGAACAATAAATGGCCACATAATGTTAACTCATTGGCTGTTAAAGATGTATTTTCACGTCTTTCTGAATCGGAACGTTGACTGCCAACGACACCAAAATGTGCATACCCAACGCTACTGCCGAAAACATCAAAGACAACGTTTGTGCTTTTGTAGAGTCTGTATGTGGAAAGTCTATTGGAAAGAGTGTGCACCCACCTTGTTGTAAATCCATTCAGAGTGCAACCACTACAAGGCACATGGCCAAATTGGTCATGGTGAACCAAAAGGCTGAAAATTAATGGCAGTACTGCGCTCTGTGCTACAGCAATGGCTTACAGCCAATGAGTTAATGGGTACGGTTACATGATGCTTCTAATTCTGAATAAAACGAGTTCCAAGTTAAATTCATGAAGCTTTGACTTTACATGGAAATTTTAATTCCGCATAAAAGTTTCACATGGCATCACGTTTATTCTCATCGCTTGATTCCGACGTGATGGCAGAAGTGACGTAATCACCCAGCAAATCTCTTCCTGTTTCCTGTTTTTCCAGCTAAATGAAAAATGATCTAATATAAACAGTTATGCTTCAATTTAGTTTCAGTTTTTGAAGTACTAGCTTGTCACCAGTATACGACTTCATTATATTGAGCAGCTGAGGAGGAGAAGAAAAATTGACGGACCGAATATATCTAAGATGGGAGGCAAATTTTCTTTTTTTTTTTTTTTTTTTTTAAAATATTGCATTTACCAAAAAAGGGGGGGAAGTGGGTGATTGGGTGGGTGGAGACATTGGGGGATTGGATATGTGTGTGTGGGGGGATGTTGGGGAGCGGTTGGTGTGGATGGGTCACTGTACGTGTGTGGATGTGACTGTGTGTATGATCCTTTTTTTCCCCTTTAATTTCTGCCCAGGTGTGAAGGATGGAAAAGTATAAGTGGTTATATTGTGTTTTTCTCTTTGTGGTGTGTTTCTGTCTCTTCTTTATGTTCTGTTTGAATTTAAAATCCCATGTAAACAGGGCTAATATAAAGAAAACACTTATGAATGGAACATATACAGTATGCAAAAATGTGTAACAATTTCCATTTGGATATAATATAAATAAATATATGTATAAATACAACTAAATAGAATTTAGTAGGAAAAAAACAATTTTTTACTGTGAAGAGGCAATTTTGGCCCCAGGCCAAATCTATATGCTGGCCACTGACCTAGAAGTCTTAGTTTCAGGTGGGACCCCCAAGCTGTAGAGGGCTAACAAACTAATCAATTTGTTTGGGAACTGGACTCCACTAACAACCCAGTCTCATTAAGAAAATACAAAAATGGGCTGAAGGATGATGTGTCCACATGATGCGTCCTTCACATTCTCACCTCCCTCCTCATTCCCAGAGCTGGTTGTGATTCAAGCTACCCCATAAGTGCAAACTTCCTTTGTGTGCCTTGGTTAATTTATGTTTTTATTTCCTAAAAGATGACTGGTATAGTATTTATGGTGAACAACACCAACAAGGGCATAAGGTTCTAGGAAATGAATAATGCAGAGTCACTCCTGTTGGAGAGATGTGTAAGTCAGAAAATTGGCTAGATGTAAAAACAATGTTAAGACAAAAAAAAATGAACAAGCTACATTACTAAAAAAAAAAAACCAAGATCAACTGGGAACACTAGTTGAGAAATGATATGTGATATGATACCTATTTTTGTCCCTTTGATGTTGCGTAATCTAAACTTATTAATGAATATTCAGACAGAAAACAAGACAGCAGCTTTGTGTCATCACATTGCTCAAGCAGAAGTTGACGTAACTGCCTGCTGTTCTCAGAGCACAAAATGTTCTTGCAGCAAGTTGTTGACCCTGCTTTTGGTCATTGGAGACTTTCCATGTTTTTTATAAAGTTTAGTAACAAGGCCAGCATTCGGCTGCAAGGGGCGGGTGTTCCCAGCAAAATTCCCAGCTTGTTTCCAGGAGGAAGGAAGTACGGTATTAGAAATACTGAGCCACAGTATATATATAGAACATGACACACCTTATCTGATACATGTTCACTTATTCTCCCATCAGGAATCAACAAAAAATTGAATCAACATTGGCATTGTTTTTCTTCTTTGTTATTTGTGGTACTCCGAAGCACATAAGATTGGCTTTGTACAGATTTAAAACTACACAAAAACATAAGGAAAACCTCTTTATGTACAAACTAAAAGGGACAGATGGGCCTCAGATAGTTAATCAAGACAGCTTGTACCTACAGTAAATCACCACACAAGTTTTTGTTGTCAAAAAAAAAAGTAAAGAGTAGTAAGGACAGTGAATAAGATGCAATTAACCCCCTAAGCTACAAAGTGATGTTGATGGTCCATCTCTTGTGCAATGCAATGTTGCCTATTGTTTTGTGGTTTAAGAACGTGCAACATTCATGCAGACACAACTATTTGAACAAGTTAACGACGCAAACCCTATTGATGAATCACATCTATAACCCAGTAGACTGCAACCCTCTGAAAGTATGGGTTACCAGACCCCTTGTAGGGGCTGTCTGATCCCCGCATGACCGGTGTCAGAGCTTGGTTAGTCTAATTCATTTCCAGTGAGGCCTGGACTCCGTGTCTGCTTTTTGTCACCAATTGTTTTTATGTTGCACAGAATTTCCGGTTTGGTGTAGATTATGTGGATCTGTTGGCTTCATCATGAAATGTCACGCAGAAAAGAGTCCTGCCCAACGTGAAAGAGTACAAGTTTCATGAGGGAGGGAAGGATGGTGCATGGAATTGACCAGCAGATCAGTGCGGTGTTTGGAATAATGTAGACTGTGCTGATCTGTCATGGTGATGAAGTTGCTGTGCCAGACGGCGAGCTCTCAGTTTACCACTGTGGGTAGTGACTGCAAATACAAGCGGCTGAAATCAGTTTCCTCTGCAGGGTGGTCGGGCTCTTCTTTTGAGATACCAGCAGGTTGAGAACCTTGATCATCTGGGCGAGGTAGACCCACTGCTCCACTGTCCACAGATGCTCCGCGCATCTGGTTAGAATGCCTCCCTAGTGAGGTATTCTGGATACGTCCCTGCATGAAGAGACCCTGGAGAAAACCTAGGATTTGCTGGCTTCTGCCCAGATAATGAAGAGAAGACGCTTCAAAAAGACCCACACCTGGCTTGTGGGGACAAAATTACCACAAGCCAGGTTTTCTGTTCTTGTTGGGCCTTTAATAAGCTTTATGCAGACTATGTCAAAGGTTTTAGTAGCTTCTGTTAGACACTCACGCATAGAAAAGAAAATATTTCTTACAAGGCCTATGCCTTGACACAATACAATAATAAAAGATGCATACTGTATGTTCAGTCACAAAGCTCCACCTGATGTTGAAACTTTGAACCAGCCAGATGTGTTTGATTTTGGCTGTACTGGAAACTTGTATTTCCCTCTGGGGATTAATAAAGTATCTATTATTATTATTATTATTATTATTATTATTATTATTGTTATTGTTATTGTTATTATTATTATTATTATTATTATTA
>JBAMHX010000007.1:5194624-5217894 GCA_037177515.1 Pseudomugil tenellus | reverse complement strand
ACATTTATATTTTCAAGTGCATTGCTTCCTCTCACAGAAAACAGTGCTGTGTATGTGTGATGAGCTTTCAACTGGCAGTGTCATTTCCTTGACAAGACACCACAACTATTTGACTAGCAGATATGGGTAATCAGCTTCATACTGTTCAGAGTAAATGTTTCTCATGTGAATTTTTTATACATGTCTTAAAGTAATTATGCAACTTTAAGTGTGGCACATAATGAAGTAAGAAAATCCCTCAAAATAGGCAAAGTTGCACAAATGATGCAAAACTTATTAAAATTCGAAATTAAAGATTTTCACATATGCTGCAAAATTTAAACCAATGACAGCTGCAAAAATCTTTCTGTTACTCCTTATTTAATCCTGCACCTCTGATTGTTGCAGAGAGTAGTCTACGTGCTGAGCGTGAAGTTTGTGCAGTATGCTTTCTCACGCTGTGCACGTAAGAACACGATGAGAGGAGGCGGTGGTGGAGTGTGGGGATGTAGAAGAAAAAGTGATGTTTGAGTACACCTAGCGGTGACTAGGACATAATTTCGAACAGACTTCCGGATTAAGTCGTGTCAAAACAGTTCTCATAAATATAAAGGAGAAGCATCTGAGGTTTGAAAGAGGAACGACGACCTCAGAGGACCTATGTTGGGGAGGCGAGTGGAAGAAGCAAAGAAAACAGAGAAAAATGACTGAACTCATGAAAGGGGACGTCCCTCTGATGCTAAACACTAAACACACCGAAAGTATTTTGGAAACTTAGCTAAGAAGACAGTAGTCTACTAAATTAGTTATAGTTGTTTTATTTAAAGTGTGTATTTTTATTTTAAGAAGCTTTACTGCTTCCTCGTTTTGACAAATTGTCTTTAAGTTAACTGGTTTGGCAAAATGACCGGAAGTCGGTTACACTCGTGTTGTTCCGCAAAATGTAGAAGACAATTAGAAAATAAACCAAAATAGAATCAAAAATTCAACCTTTATTATTACAGTGTGGTTTTGAATGATGAATTATTCAAATTAAAAGAAAATACAATACTTAACAACAGAATGAATCAAATAAAAGCTTGTTCATGTGTGTTAAAATCCTATTAAAGCAGATGTACCGAAGCGTCTGACCCAAAACACCTTTAAACACTTATAAATATTAACCTGTATCTTAAAATTTCTATTATGAGTCCAAATATTTAATGAATGCGTGTTAAATTCAGTACAGTTACATAAGCGCTGATAGACAGCCCAGCATTTCCCTTTTCTATGGTGGTGACGTCACTGTGTAGAAACCATAGACTGCGGGGGTTTGTGTTTCCAGACATCATTCCGGATTTTTGCGTATGTTTCTGCTATTGTGGTAAACTAAAAAACCTGACTTTACGGGGGGAAGAACATATTCCTCTATTCTGATAACATTGTTAGTATGAAAAACCAATGATTTAATTGGATTTATGGCTTGTAAATCAAAAGAATATCCACAGAGTTATTTCATGTAAGAGGTGAGGAACTAAAACATAGGAAATGACAGTGGATGTTTTCACTGGTATGAACACATATTGTGTAACCACTGAAATGTTGAAAGAATTAGACGAAGAGTCGGTCAAACTACAGAGGAAACTTATTCAAAGCATTACAGTCACTTGTGGCAAGAATGTTTGGCTTATATCACAATGTTACTTCTAAAGTACATAAATAATCTAAATTATGTTCCTTTTTTTAAAATGACTCCACTTGGTATGTCATAAAAAGTATTGTGGCTACTTATAAGCCCCTAAATGTCAACATGACACTTTATTCTGGAACTTCTGTTTTAGGAAGAGTGGCGAAGAGAAAAATAAAAGTCAATCACAATTCCAAAAGTCTCCAAAGCTTTATTGATGCAGTGATTTTCCAAAATAAGTTTAGAAATCTGGATTTTATTTCTGAACAACTCACTGACCAAAAATCCGAAAGTGAGCAGATCAGGCTTTGTCATGGCAAAAACATTTAATCTGCTGCAAACATCTGTATTTACTATGCAACAGAGAAGAATGTCACTGATAGACACATAACTATGTCTGTTTTGGTTTCTCTGTATGAGAAAGTCTGGAAAAATACATTCTTGAAATATGTACAATACCAAAGTTGGACACATTCACGCGTTTGTATGCTGCCATCTAGTGGTAGTTGAGAGGGGTGTGTGACCAAATCCTTTATTTTTTAGCACTTTTTAAAAAACATTATGAACCAAAGTGTTTCACACAAGGCAAAGCAACAACATAACAAGGAATAAAATAATATACAATAAGAATGATAAAATTAGTAATAACAGTTACACAAAAAACAAGATAACAGGATTAAAAATAAAAGGTAAAAAGATAAGAAAGTCAACAACTCAAAGAAAATAATTTTCACAATATAGATGTTCAATCCGACATTTTTTTTAAATCAAATTACATCATAATGTGAATTCCAGTTAAAACAGTAAAAACAAAACCAAAGTAGGGAAAGTTTAAGCTTCTGCCTTTACACACTTTCATGGGAAATCAGGGGAATTACATGTCAATTATTCCCCGTGTGGAAATAATTTACTGTCATGTGCTTTTTGCCAGACATTTACTGAAAGTTGTGATATGTACCTGTGATGGACTGGTGACCTGTGCAGGGCGTACCCCGCCTTTCGCCCTATGTCAGCTGGAATTGGCTCCAGCGACCCCGTGACCCCGTTCGGGAATAAGTGGTAGATAATGGAAGGATGTGGTATGTAAATGTGCACTCCTTTTTAAAATGTAACACAGCATTATCATACTAACTTCTTCCTTTTTTCTTCTGGTTCTTTTCTGTCTTCATAACTTCTAAACAGATTTTGACTTACCAAACTGCTTCAGGGAATCAGACAAACCACAGAGCCCAGGGTCCTTTTCTGGGGGAAGTACAGAAGGAAAAAACTTTCCATTTGAGATAGAGATTTTTTTTTATTGGGTCAATTTCATCAAACGATGAAATGGTTGTATTTCACAGGACGAACCAAGTTATACCTCCAATATATTCTCATATTACATGTTTATTTTGTGTAAACTTTGTTACAACTTTTTTTTATTCAACTCAATTCAACTCATCTTTATTTGTATAGCACCACTTGACAACAACATCATCATCTCAGAACACTTCACTGACTCAGATTTGAGCTAATTAATGATAAATAGCCTAGTTATTTACGGGCACCAACACTTGGGAACATTCTTCCTCTGGACATAAGGCAGGCATGGATGTTTTTGAAGCTCAAGGCCCATTGTTTACTCTGTGTTATATGTCTTGATGTTTTTTTATTGACTGATGTTTTATTGTGGCCTGTAAAGCACTCTGCAAATAAAATAACTTTTATTACGAGCTAAGTGAAACCAACAGATTGCATGGAATCTTGACCTCCATCCAATCTCCCATTCTGAGCTGCATGAAACAACAGTGGGAAGGAAAACTCCCTTTTAACAGGAAGGCAAAGCATCTGGCTGAACCCAGCTCAATGAGGGCAGACATCTGTCTCAAGTGGTTTGGGTGGACAGGACGGGAAAGACAGATTAACATGCTCTGTAACTAGCATCCAGGAAGTGCTCAGTGCATCATGCAACGTCCCCATGGCTGCATAACTAATGGACAGCTAGACTATCCCTAACTATAAGATTTGTTAAAAAAGGAAGGTTTTAAGTTTGATTTTAAAGGCGGAGAGGATGTCTGCCTCCCGTACCCATACTAGGAGCTGGTTCCATAAGAGAGGGACCTGATGGCCGAATGATCTTCCTCCCATTGTTTTCTGATAGACTCTGGGAACCACGAGTAGACCTGCAGTCTGAGAGCAAAGTGCTCTGTTTGGAATATATGGAACTATGAGATCTCTGATATACAGTGGAGCTTGGTCATGGAGAGCTTTATATGCAAGAAGGATTTTAAACTCTAACAGGGAGCTAATGAAGAGATGCTACAACTGGAAAATAATTATCTTTTCTGTTTGTTCTCATCAGAAGCCTCGCTGCAGCTTTTTGGATCAGCTACAGACTTTTCAGGGCATATTTGGGACAGAACATAAATAAGGAATTGCCATCTTAAAGTAATAAAGATATGAACAAATTTTTCTGCATGACTCTGAGACAGGATGTCCCAAATTTTTACGTAGGTGGAAGTCAGAGAGACTTTTGTTTTTTAGTCATACCCAATATCAAACCGCTTGCCAACATATGTATTCCCGTAAGTTCCAGTTAGTATAAAGAACAGTAGAAATGTGGCATCGCTTCCTATTATAACTGCCTCTTTCCAAGTAAAATACCCACAATACATCATATTTCCAGTGTGCATTGTGATTCAAACCACTAGATGTCATGCTGTCTCCTGTCTGATTTGGGTCAGTTTTAATTAAAAGTGTGATGAGCAAGCTCCAGTTTTCTGTGTCCCCCGCCTCGCTACATGACTCCCTCTCTCTCCCTACTCTGTCACACAGCTAAAATAATAAAATGCTGACTTCTCAAAGTACCGTTAGTATGCCTGTCTCAGCACAGTAGCCCTGAAGTTTGAAACGAGAGAGACAGAGAAGGGAGAGGCAGGTGGGGGGGCAGAAGAAGAAAAAAACTTGATCTATCTGCAGCCTCTGCCCCAGCGAAGGGCTTCAGCACTGCGCTTCTGTGAAGGTAGGTGTGAGGGTGCTTCCTTGTGTCTACCACTTATTCTGTCTACATCGGTGGATCACAGATCCACACTTTTATCCCTGTCTCTGCTTTTTTTGTTTAAGGGGAGGGAGAGGGTGGGG
Organism: Pseudomugil tenellus; assembly: GCA_037177515.1. Lineage (NCBI taxonomy): Eukaryota > Metazoa > Chordata > Actinopteri > Atheriniformes > Pseudomugilidae > Pseudomugil > Pseudomugil tenellus. Next base: position 5,213,132 of record JBAMHX010000007.1, on the reverse strand, counting down.
GTCCATTTTCTTCAGCCAGTGTGTTATTGTCCAATTCTGCATTTGTGAAATAGGACAAAGTTGCATGAATGGTTGACATGTGGAGAACTGTCCATAAGTCTCTGGAGTTCCTGTGCAGAAGTTTCATGATGCTGAGTTGGGTTAAGTTTGAAGTGGTTTGTTCCCACCACAAACCAGCACAGAGTGGAGAACTGGGATTCTGTCACCCAGATGAACCAGCCAGTGTGGTATGTGGAGGGGTTAAGCCATCCAATAGCCGCCCATCACTCTGTAGTTAATTTGTCACAGAGGATTTGGAGATTTGTCTTTTGAAGCCAGGCTGAGGGTTGTTCACCCCCTCCAGTTAAGATCTATTAGAGCCTGACATCTGTCTCTGGATCAGATTGTCTTTAAAGTCTTATGTCACCTTATTGTTTAAAAGAAGCCGTTCGTTTTAAGATTAAACACTTTCCTTTTTATTACTTTTTTGATGTAAAGACTTTAACACATCCATTTACATTCAGTCAAACTGTTGACTCAGGGGACTCAAAATGGTGCCTCGACACTGTCTCAAGTAGCAACTCAATCCGCGGAGGATTCACACGACTGAAAGTAGCTGACTTGTGAAGCTAAAATTAAGCTGAGGGCTGATTTGGAATGTTACACATGGGCGGTAAGACATGGAGAAGAAGATGACCCTGGGAGGGTGAAAAACCATCAGATCTGCTTGAGGCAGAAAGAGGACGTTGCTGGATGTTTCATAGAAATCTCATCCTACAGTTCCAAAACATGAAAGCTATACAATCAGGACACAGGGTGCAGTGAACCGGAAAAAAGGGACTTTAAAGCAGGGATGTTTTCCATGCCTCCCTGTTCCTTTGCCAAACCAGATCCAACTGAATGAATCACTGTGAAGATCTTGATTACCTTTAGGATCTATTAGATTAGAATGATGTGTGCTGAACCAGGGATGCATGGAAAACCTGCAGGATTCCGGCCCCCAAGGACCAGGATTCCCCACTCCTGCTTTAAAGTTTATTAAAGCCCCAATAATGAGAAGTGTTTGGACACAGAAGCAGCGTTGGAGCATTTATGAGAATATAACCTTTATCACTATGAAATTGGAACCTTCTTAATAGTCTGTTACTCGTAAAACAAACTATCTCCTCATTGTTTTTAGATTCACTGCAATACCTTTGACAGAGTTACTGCAGCATTAAGTGCAATAGGAGACGCTACAGATTTACTACATAAAACTTGAAAATAAGTCATTTTGCTTTTACTGAGACTTAAATTTTTTTTTTTACCACATTAGACGTTCTACTGAGTTTGTTCTTTAAATGACCTCACAAGCATTTACTAAATAAGACTGAAGCGCGAGCCGAGAAATGTTTAGATATCTGAACCGCTGAGGTCAAATTTGTGCACATGCTTTCAGAGGTTCAACAGGCTGAAGATAGAGGGTCCGACATGAATGCTATCATCGGGCCAGATGGGAACCTACTTTGGTTACTAGCATTAAAAATGCTTCATTGTATTTTGGTAAAACTAGATGCATGTTTTTGAGGATGGAGCATCGTCTTTCTGCAGATTGATAGATGAATTAATTATAAAAGGTGCAAAATGATTAGGTGAGTGTCACATGCATCTGTTAGTTCTGACTGGATCTGACTTCAAGTTGCACAGCCTGCTTTGTGCCGCACATTTCAGATCAAGTTGATAGAATAATAATAAGGAAGATGATCAATGCACCTATTAATTTAGCCTGCATTGCTTATTCCCTTGATTGCTTCTTGTTCTTATGTGTCATAGTGGCACTTTCATGACCTTTATCACAGGAAATTGCAAAAGATTCACCACTGTGGATACAGCGCTGTTATATTTTATTCTGACTTGTTACGCTAGTCTAAGTTTGTGCAGATATTTTCTTCTGAAGACTTAGAGGCCATCAAAGTTTACTATAAATATAGCTAATATAGAGTTCTGTCATTAATCAAACCTTGATAGAAGTTTGCCAGACAGCTGAGGTCAAGCTTTCCCCCCCAAAAAGCAGCTGCAGGTGCAGGAGATGGTTGAGATTTTGACTGGAAAAAGATCAGTGTGCAGCCAGCTGGCAGGGGCAGATGTCAGCCACAGTGCTGCTCCACACCCAGATTGTTTTGTTGTGCATTGAAAGCCTGCTGGGATGGATGGGGACAAGCAAACTTTCATAAACACGCAGTTGGTTTCCACTGTGTTTGAAGGATTCCCACAATGCACCGTGTTCAGTGTTTTTTTTTCTAGTGTCTTTTACAGAATCTATTTTACCTCCCAGTTTTAATGTGTTGTTACTTTATTAGATCTACAGCACATTTTCTTTGTATTTTCTTTAGTTAAGTCATTAAATATCTTTTCTGAATTTCCCAGCAACCTTTAAACTTGACACTGAGTTTCTGTAAAAAGTGGTAAAAATTGAAATTTTGCACTATATCTTCCAGTTTTTCATCTGAAATGATTGAAACAGTTGTTATTATATTATCATCAAGACATTTGGTCATCAGCAAAGCAGTAAATTTATTATTATATTCATGATCATCTTTAGTTTGACCTTCACAGACTTTATATTAAATAAGTGTATCAATAACAGCAGTGAAGTGTATATTCATTGTGTTTTTCTTATATTAAGGATCAACAAGATGAGAGCAGAGGATGATCTACATTCTTCCTAAAGAAGAAATTATCACTGAAAACATGAGGAAATACAAACAAAATTTTTGAAAACAATGAAAGAGATGATTTTTTAAAAATAGTTTTGTCAGCTTGAAAGTGGTAAAGATTGATAAAACCTTTGATCCTTTTTTAACAAAGTATCTCTCACCTGGCCCATTTGAGCTGCAGCCCCCTCCTCCTCATCCTTTAAATCTCCTCCATCTTCCTCATCAGCTCCCTGATCCAGAGTTTGTGCCATTGGCTTTACACATTAGAGCCCCACAGCAGCGATGTGAGACCTGCAGTGCAGCCCAAGCACACAGAAACATACTGGTTTTCTGGGATTCATTGTCTAAAGAAGGTGACTGTATATCTGCAGAGCAATGCATCTCTGTGAGCTGTTAGTCGCTTCTCTGCAGACCTGAAACTGAAACTTAATTCATGTTACTCTGGTAGATTTATAAAGAAAATTTTGAAGCAGATCAGAACAATTTATAGTGAAAAATCGCACATCGTGTCATTAATACAGACCTGACATCTAAATATGAAGTGTTCTTTAGATCAGGTTTAACTTTTTATTTCTGGTTATGTGTGTCAGCTTTAATAGATTATTTGTCAGTGACTTCAAGTAGGAAAGGAAAAGGATGGATATATATATATATATATATATATATATATATGGATAAAGTTGCTCTAAACTATTTTTTCCAGAACAGCTCTCTTGCAAGTCAAGGAAACTTAATCCTCCTGCTGTGGTTTGTCACGATTTCATGCTGTAGTGTGTAAGTCTGCGACTTTGTAGAGGATCTTGTTCGCTCGACACCATCAACAGACACAACCACCTGATTTACCACAAGATGTGTCTCTCCAGAACATTTTAGTTGGTTTTAGTCTTTTTTAAGTTTTGGTTTCTGCAAATCAAATGTGAAACATAACACAGAAAGTGCACACACTCCATTGTCAAGATCCATGTTGGAGCCTTCCAGACAATGATCAAAATTCATATTTGTCTTATTTCATTCAAGAAGAGGATACAAAATCCAACTTTGTACCACATGTGTGACATTGCTATTTCAGTTTTACTCATTTATGGCTGAAAATTCCTGAAATTGTTTGTCTAAGTCCCCATCTATACTCACATGGCATCAGAGAGTTCAAACTGCCTTACAAAATGATTTGTCTCCATAATTTGCATATTAAATGTCTCTTCATTTTGCAAAATAAGCCTACTTAGATTACTTTTGATATTTTCTATTTTTTTTAATGTCAACACAACTTGACCAAAAAGCCAGAATCTCGTTGAATAAAGAAAACAAATGATTATAATATCACTAATCTGAATAGACAGAATTTCATCTTAGTTATGTCTTTGTCTAACAGTGAAAAGCAGTAAATGCAGCAACTTTAAACTTGTCCAGGCAGAAGAAAAGAAAAGTGAGAAAAGACTCCAGAGGTCTCAGACTCTCATGCTGGGCTGAACATTTACATGTCAACAAAAGACTAATCCTCAGTAAGAGAGCACAGGAGCGGTTTGAGGAAAATGCTGCTCTGGACCAAAACCTCAAGAGAACTAAAACAACTGTGCATCAGTTTTTCCCACCTGTGCTGGTGGATGGTGGAATGATGAAAGAAAAATGTGACATACTTCTAGATTTCTGCTTCAGTAAGTTTAATAACAAATTTACAGATCATCATCATTAAAATACAGTGTTTATATCAAACACATAGAAGTGAAAATAAGTCTGAAACATGAAATATACCATTCTTGAAATGGTTTTAAATTTGACTGCCAGTCAGTTTAAATCATAGATGTTGTGGTCCTTTTTCTTCTTGTTTTCGTCTCAGCTGCTGCAGTCAAATCTAATTACAAGCAGCTATTTTACTCTTGTTTTTACTACATTATTTGGGTTGAAAAAGTACAATGGAGTTGGACAAAAGACACATTTTCCTTTTCTGATAAAAGCGCTCACTGCTAACATCTGTGTTGTAAAACATCCTTCTAATCAGTCTCGGAGCCAGGCTGATTAAATCAAACCCCTCTGCGACCTGAACTACTATTCTTTTTTCTTTTCTGTCCAAATTGGGGAAAAAGTTGAAAACACAACTCGAACCTGAAAGCTGCATTACTCATGCTCCAACCCAGAAATACGTCTGTGTTACCACTGTGGTATTTCCTAGTTTAAGGGTCTTTCTAAGAAGTGTGAACTCGGTGCCCTTGATGCAACTTTGTTTTGCATCAGTGTTTGCTGATATGTTTTGGGAGGATCCTCGATTTTATGAGCGGGTGTCAGTCAATGATAAATAAGGATTGGCTCTTTCCACTCCTCTTTGCCTTCTGCTATTCTTAGTTGCTGTGTGCTGAGCAAAGGGTTTAAAGTTACAAAGACCTTTCTCTCTTGCCCGCTCGCTCTTCAAAATCTTTCACCCTTTTTCTTCCAGCCTGGTCATCTCTCCGTCGGCACGTATCAGTGTAGGGTTTATCATCACTCATGTGTCTTAAGGTGAAATTAAGATTACATCTGTTTGAACAGAATCTCCCCTGCTCAGTATTGGTGTATTATTATTGGAAATGCATCTATTATTACCTGCATCACATTGTTTAGTACTGTATAAAGGGCAGCTGATAAGCTCAGTGAAGACCCTGACACTGTTTGCCAAGGACAGGGGATGACAAAATCTAGAGCAGGGGACCCCCTGTTGTCCTTGCCAGGCATCCAGGAGGTTCCCAACTAAAACAAGGAAAGGAAAGGGCTGTTTGTCATTTACCCAAAAAAGTTTTGAAACCTGAAGATTAAAGTTTTTGTTAAGCATTTACGAATCTAATGGGAATTTCTCCTCTTATCTCGTCCTGTTTGACAGTGCCTTCTCCTCCAGGGGTGTGCAGGAGTGTGTATGAGTGAGTGTGTGTGTATGTGAGCCGAAGTCATGTCAGACCCGAGGGACATCGACGAGGATGCGATCCTCAAGGGCCTCAGTGCCGAGGAGCTGGATCAGCTGGAGTATGAGCTGCAGGAGATGGACCCTGAGGTATGGAGGAATATTTGATGTGTCCTGCAGGTTCTGTCCCAGTTTGTTATCGGGTGCATTGAAAAACTATTCTATCCTTTTATCTTTTTACATCGTCACCATGAAGCATGTGTGGTAAATGAACTGACAGAGACACCAGAACAGTATTGTAGGATCTAAAGAGGATTATGCTATTCTTACTTCTTACCTCCACTTTGGTTTAGTGAGGGAAAGACGGCATGTTTCATAAATCATGAGCCTGGAAGATCTGCAAGTGTGTAAAGGAACCAGTATCAGGGAATTATCTCATTAAAATATTTAAATTCTAATAAACTTTCACTGTTTTCTTGCGCATAACAGTCCCATGTTCACAATTCTGGAACAATGGCTTATTTTACATTCATTGTTCTGGAATATATCACGGCAATTTAATTAAAAAAAAAACAAACAAAAACAAACAAATGCAGTAAAAGCTTGAAAATGACTTTTTCTGCTTCTCCTAACTGATTAACATTTCAGTAACTAAGAGAAGCAGTTTTCCAAAAGCTGCTTAGTTTACAAACAGGGTAGTTAAATGTTTTATCTGATCATTCAGTATAATTCAGCTTAATCTGTATAGTCCCACTTCACAACAATCTCATCACAGGGCACTTTACAGACACTTCAGTTTGAGTTAATTCGTAATAAATAACCTAGTTAAGGCAAACCAGCCGATTGCATCAAATCTTGACTTCCATATAGTCTCCCATCCTGCATGAGGTGACAGTGGAAAAAAAATCTCTTTTAACAGGAAGGAAAAAATGATGATATCAGTACTGTCAGATATTTATACGTCGAGGACGAGGAGCAGAGAAATGAAAAGGAAGTGCTCAGTGCATCATGGGACGTCCCCATGGCTGCATAACTAATACAGGACATCATTTTAGTGCTTTAAGCTATGAGGATTCAGACATTTTCTGTTCATTCACTCCACCTGAGATCCCAGCTCATTAATGCTTCATCAGCTAAATCATGACTTGGTGCTCTCCCAGAATGCCATGCTGCCAGCTGGTTTCCGGCAGCGAGACCAGACGAAGAAGAGCCCGACGGGTCCATTTGACCGTGATGCTCTGATGCAACACCTGGAGAAGTCGGCCCTGGAGCACGAGGACAGGGATGACCTGGTGCCCTTCACTGGAGAAAAGAAAGGTGGGAATAGATTTCAAAGAAGCCTGATCTCATAAAATTACTGTTTCTGCTGGATGTACGTAAATAACATTAAGACAGACTTAACCTGAGCTCCGTATGCATATTTAACCTCTGCACAGGAGTTTAGGGCTCTTAGTTCCAGATCTGTGTGGGATATTCACGACCCACTAAGTCATAAGGCCAAGGTCAAAGCTGCTACTTACTGTGTTTAAACCAAAATGATCTCACTGAGAATATTTTTGTGCTTTAGTTCCCGTTTCATTAACAAAGCTAAAACTCATGCGGCTATAGTGGCATTTATGACCTGTGCAATTTATACTTTCAGATCCAGATTAAAGAGAAATTAAAGAAACACTATGTAGGTTTTAAATAGTAAACTCCATAAGTCTGTGAATAACACCTACAGAAACCTTGAGTCAAACACAGCTTTTACCCGAATAGGGCAGAAATATTTTTTAGCTTCATTATTAAATTCTCACACTTTTTCTGCCTCTTCTCTGTCTTTTTCTTTTTTAAGCCTCTTTCTTGCTACAATTTCTTTGTGTGCACACTCCTCTGTCTGCATGCTGATGGTTGCTTTCTCCGTTTGTGTGTCTGTGTCCGTGATTTTCTTCTCCAGGGAAGGCTTTTGTCCCAAAGAAAGCAGCAGAGATCCCTGCACATGAGCAGATCATCCTGGAGCCGGAGCTGGAAGAGGCTCTGAAAAACGCCAGCGATGCAGAGATGTGTGACATCGCAGGTAAAAAACCAACACAATGCAACAGCTAACATGCACTCGCACTGCAGCCATGACATATTGTAGAGATGTTCCAAAGTGGTGGCATGTGGAAACACAACTGTCCACAGCAATTTATGAGTTAAGCATTATATAGTTACATTTGTTTAAAATCCTTTTGGACCCCTCCAGGAGAACTTCCAACAATACAGGCTCAAACATATCGACTCGTTTTCCAGAGCAGTTCTTTCATGTAACTTTCCAGTTGACCTTTAGGCTGTTTCCTCCTCATCCCTTCATGTTTTTGAATACTTACATACATTTTCTACTGATAGTACAAAGATCAGCGAGGCTCATCCTTCATTTTTATCATGCTGTAAAGGAAATGTTGTACCTTTTACATCACATTCAACCTCCTGCTAACCTGATGCCACAGATGCTTTTAAAGCGGTCATCATGGACACTGAGTAGCTTTAGCAATCTCTTTATGCTAAAGGTTGCCTATTCAAGTCTTATTCTGTACTATATGACCATTCTACAGTTATTATGCTTGTCTTATTTCCCTCCCAGGCACAACACCTAACTTTTCTACCACTGTGCTCTCCCCTCTTAGTGGCTGGAGTTAGGTGTTAAAGTATATAGTTATATTTAGAAATGATGTCTTTATACTACAAAACACATGGTCCTGCTTATAAAATCTAAATGCTTACTGTTTGCAAATTTTTCTGTTATTGTGTCACAATTTCCTGCCCTGTACCATCAGTCTAGGGATGTGGTATTGTCTCATAATACAAACTGTTGCGAACCGTATTAGTGTTTTGGAAATGTTAAGAAAAATACAAATGACATCATATCTGAGTGGACTTGTAAGTTTTAAATCTCTAAACAAACACTCCCTGTCATAATTTACTTCAGAACGTCTACATCTACAGCAGAAAATCAGCTGCTGTGAAGTGTGAACATCTATAAAAGTCCTAAACACAATTTTTCCGAGTTCTTCTGAAATGTTGTGGTCATGAGTGAAAGCAGCTTTACTGGCATCCTTTGGTTCATATTTAAAATGCAAGGAGCTGCTCTTTAGCTACATTTGATGACTTTTAGGCAGGATTCTTACTGCAACATTTCAGAGATGAAAATCCTCATTTCTTATGGATGTTGAGGTTGGTATGTCAACCAGAATACTACATGTCATGTGTTAAATCCTCCCTGCAGCCTGCATTTCTTTTTAATTTCAATTCCATTTACAGTGTAATTGGCTTTATGCAAAGCTCCACACCTTCCTGAACTTAGGACAACTCATTTGTTTCCTGTCTTTCATTACTGGATTAATCCAGGTGTGTCAGACCTTTGCCATTATGGTTACTGAGGTCAGACACACCTGGATTAATCAGTTCAATCCCAGCAGCCAACGGGCGAGAGGCAGGGTACACCCTGGACAGGTCCCCAGTCTATCACAGGGCCACACATATAGACAAACAACCAAGCACACACACTCACTCCTAAGGTCAATTTAGAGTCTCCAATCAGCCTATCCCCAAGGCACACGTCTTAGGAAGCCGGATAACCCGGAGAGAACCCACGCTAACACGGGGAGAACATGCAAATTCCACACAGATAGGCCACTGCCCGAACCAGGGATCGAACCGGCAACCTGCTTTCTGTGAGGCTGCAGCGCTAACCACCCCACCACCGTGCAGCCCCCAATTGTTACCGTTTATTTCTTATTTTACTGTAACCCAATATCCTTGCTATACATGACTTGGTCAAAGTCAAACAGTTAAACCAGTTGGGAAGGTCAGACATTGGAAATATTTGGTTTAGATGGTCCAGTTAGTCTTGTAGTCTGTTCAGATCTGCCATTGCAAAAAACAACTAGGTAAAAATCAAATAAAGTGCTTTTAAAAACAGGAGGATTAGACATCAACTACGCAATAAAGTACAATTTATTGCTTGGCCAGCATTTTAATTTCACCATGACAACATATATTTATGAGTGTTTGGATGCTTTGAGGGTCCCTAATGAATTAAGAACCAATATAGCAGCACCTGACTGAGTATCAGCAAGCAATGAAGTGGAAGTGAGAGGCCAACTGCTAACAATAACAATAGCAGCATGTCTTGATTGATGCGTTTTATGAAAAGGTGATTTTATAGGGTTTTCTGCGAGTTACGTTGACATGTGAATACATGACCCTACAATCCACATCGGTCATTCAATGATATGAAACAACAATAAGGACCAAGGCTCGTAGCACTACAACCGCAATGAGCTCGTTTTGATCTTGTAACGCAGCATGCTTGTTATGTCTGTTACTGGAATAAAAGAAATCTTGTAAAACAGATGAAATAAGTGGAGAATTTCACTGCAGGTGTATCAGAATTGAATTCACCAGATTAAGACACATCACTGACTCCTGATTTTTCTTCTCCATTCGAACGCTTCGCTTAAATGTCCTGCAGTGTTCTGCAAAAACCCAGCTGACAGTGTCATAAAGCACTTCCTCTGACCCATTTTCTCCCAAATGACTAATGAACTGAATAACAAGCTAACTGAACAGTGAAGAAGAATCTGATACTGACTTCATCATAATGACTGGGAATGTAATTTCATTTTGTCAGCTACACACACCCACTCACAAACACCCAGATGCACACACACTATTTGGAAAACAATGAGTGTTGCTAGGAGACTAAGACACAAAATGCCCGTCCCTTTAAAATGAACTTTAGCTCATTTTACATCTTTGTTACCTAACAATGCGTATTGTTATTCTGTGAATGGTGTGTGAGTGAAAACAAGGGAACATGAGTGTACAGTGTTTTCTGTGGTGTGTCTGGTTATATAATGTATATGGTTATATAAATGCAGTCTATTTACCATTCTTGTATTAGGAGTAATGGGGGTCAAAGTTATCCCACAATGCGACTCCTTTTTTTCTTTATTTTGTTCCTCAAAATGCATTATATGATGTATAACGCATTTTTAGAAAAGGTGATTGACTAGGGTGAGGGATTTATTACTTAATATACATCAAAATTAACTCCTGACATGCCTAAATAAAATATCAAATTTAGTGGACTCACATGGGCCTGGCATTGTCATATCCACATGTTTTTTTCTTTAAAGAAACAAATCTATTTTTACTGTGACGTTGTTCGTTTGTCCTCATGCATTTTCCCACCAGCAGGTGCTAATTAACCTACAATCTCATACACAGCATAGTGTGACCTCAGTGTTTTTATCACCCACTACGTGACCCACATAGTTGGATAATACAGACCCATTGTCTCTTCTGTTGCTTTTATATTGTTTCCTTCAACACTGGTACAGCAGAGTAGTCCCTAATGACCAGACACAGCCAGACATGCATTGGGGGTCCAATTCCCCATGCTCAGCAACACAAAAATAAATAAGCCGGGTCCCCAGCTATCACAGGAAGGGTGGAGTGGGTGAGGGGATGGTGGGGGTCAAAGATACTGTATCTGTTTAAAACATACAAACAGGAAGTTCCTGTGTTCACAGATAAAACCAGTTTTTTATTTTTCCTGGAAGGTGTGAGTTATTAAACAGAAGGATAGAATAAACTGTTGGATGTACACTGTACTGTAAAAAAGCTTCTTATTCAAATATGAAAGATAAAACTATACAAGGAGAGAGTATTTTATTTTATATAACTTGAATGGAAAGTACCTGTCTTAACAAAGACAAATAGAAACAAGTTTAGAAATCAAAGTCCTTTCAGGCCTCTTTCACCTGGATACAGTTGCCAGTCAGTGATTGGACGAGCACTGGTTGGGGGAGGAGTTAAGGAAAGTAAAGTATAGGGTTCTCATGTGTGATACCTAACAAAAAAGCCTTATTGTTGGGTACAAGAAAATCTTATGTTTCATAAAAAAAAAAAAAGATTCCACACATTAAAAGAAAGAAATGCTGTATGACATTAAAAGCTGCTCAAAGTAAACCAGCAAACACAAACGCTTTCATTGCGAGTGATCTTCTTAACGAGCAGCCACACTCCCCTGAAAGGCCAAATGGGCAGGATGGCATCCGGAAAGATGTGTTTGTCTGGCTCCATCAGTCTGACACAGCAACCGTGGTTTCTGTCCTGGATGAGGTCCAGATGAGGATTAAGCCACAGTTAGCCTCTTTCAGTCTTTGTTTGGGCTTATTGGCAAGTGGAATAAAAAGTGTGACTCAACTGGATGACCCCAGCTCAGACTGTCCAACAAGGCTGAGCTGGAATTTTGATGTTCAAGATTTATCTAAGATATTAATTAACATGTTGTTAAATTGAGCTTTTCAGTTCAGCTTGTGCTGTAAACTACCCCAAGTGATCCTCAGGGCCAAACTGAATGACTTCCGGGTGTTAATGGCCAGTAACACCCAAATCTACCCCTGGTCCCTTCGCAGGCAGCTGTCCCCCCTGGCCTCCTCATGATTCCCCTCCTCAGCTGGTTAGGAGGCTGGTGGGGGGTTGTTGTCACAGCAGATGGCTTGTGACAGTTTGATGCTTGTAGGTTACAAGAACAAGCAAAACCCCTCCAAGTGGGCCCCCTACTGGTCAAATACCGTAACAACAACAGAATGGAGAAAGCATGAGGAAAGTTCTTTTTTTTTCTTTTTCTAATTTTTTATTATGTGATACTGAATGCAGAATAACAATAGTTGTGTTATAGAACAATCCTGAATAAAAATAGTCAGAAAAATAGTAGTACAATTGATGACATTTCACTGGGAAAAAGGTCAAATATGTCATTCCCTTGCAGACTATTCACCCGGAAAAAAAAATCCGATTTGAAGTTGTTTATGAAATGTATATGTTATTTTCAGTTTCTCGTCTTCATCTTTTATTTTATATTATTTCATAGCTAAATATGATTGTAATTAAATGATAATTGTTCTTGGCATAAGTGCAATACGTATTTCTACATAGAATATATGAAATATTACTACTATTATCAAATTTGCCAAATTTTAATGTCAATATCAGCATGAAAATGTGTTTGAAATAAATTGTCTCTTGAAAGTACATTTAACCTATTCTGTAGTTTGGCAATATGTTTCAGTTTCAATTTTTTAATTAATTATTTGAAATATTAGGTCTAATAATATTTCTTAGATGATACTATACTGTGAACATTTCAATTACTAGATGTTTTATCTATAACTATCAACATTACTTGGTGCATTTTTTGGAAAAAAAAAAAAAAACAGTAAACCAGAACCAAACAGCAGGAAAAAAATTTAGTTTGATGTTGGTACTGTGTGAAATTAAAACAGCATTAAAACCTGCAAAGCTATAAATAAACTGATTCCAGACAGAAAAGTTGTTGTTTTTTTTTTAAATCATGCATTTTTAAGATGTAACATCTTGATTTGCTGTAGCTTTAAAACGCTGGTGAATTCTCTGATTTAGTAAATACATATGTTTTACTCAAAACTGGAGAAAACACACATCTATATACCTTATTATTACTTATGTCATGTATACCCAACCAGCAACCAAATTCCCCGCTGAGCTCGAACACACACGAGTGATTATGGAAGGTCAGGTCTCTGTGTTGCTTTGGACTCAGATCTGGATCCCAATCAGGAGAATATTGTTTGGCAAGAAAGCAGTGTACGCAAATTTGTCTTGGGGGGTGAAAAACAAAGTGGACAAGAACACAAACTGTGATATGTGATCTCATTCACATATCCCAGAGATATTTTTATCTAAATGGCCACCGTGGTGTGTATTCATAGTGACTGTTTTCCTGTACTTGCAGCTATCCTGGGAATGTACACGCTGATGAGCAACAAACAGTACTACGACGCTCTGGGCACCACAGGCACCATCGCCAACACAGAGGGCATCAACAGTATGCGTGACTCCATTTTTTTTAATGAGCAAAATATGAAATGACACTGACAGAAACAGATTTTATTGCATCAATCGCAGTTTCAGCTGTTTTATCATACCCCACACAGGTGTTGTTAAACCAGATCCATTCAAGATCTTCCCTGAAGAACCTCCAAACCCCACTAATGTGGAGGAAACCCTGGAGAGAATCCACAACAATGACAGCAGCCTGACTGAGGTTAACCTCAACAACATCAAGGCAAGTCCAAAAGGAGGATATACCATGACCAGGATGTATTACTTTAACATCTAACTTTGATATACAACATATATGTAAAAAAAAGAAAAAAAGAGTGAATCAACTGGAACCTGCTACATTGTGAGAAAAGGGACGTGCTTTTGTGATTCCTGCAGGACATTCCCATCCCAACACTAAAAGAGATCTTTGAAGCAATGAAGGGAAACTCTCACGTGGAGTTTCTCAGCATCGCTGCAACCCGTAGCAACGATCCTGTGGCCTACGTGAGTACACCAACCATTTAAGCCACTCACCAGGAATAGTTAGCAATTTCTGCATGCTTTCTGTCTAAATCATTAATGTTGCTAAATTACATGGAAATAGAGTAAACGCACAATACAAAAACTTGTTTTTAAAAACAAGAAAAAAAACTACAAGGTAATTTTCCTTAAAATAAGATAACATTTCTTGTTCTGTTGGCAGATAAGGTATCTTATTTCAAGGAACATTAACCTTTTATGAATTCACGTAAAAAAAATCTTAAAAAAAACTACTAAGTAAGAATAATTTTCTTACATTTAAAAAAATAAGCATATGCGTCCTTGATTTGAGATGTTTAATCTTACTTAGATTTTAGTTTTTCCAGTGCAGTTAATCTACCTTAATGTGTCTTTCCAATGTGACATTTGATGGAAAACACATCAACTAACAGCTTTAACTGGCATGAAAAAATACTTTCAGGCTCCAGAAATGTCTGACTGTGTCACATAATATTCACAAGGTCTCTACACAACTTACAAAGATAGCGTAGAGAGAAAATCTAATGATGCCGTATACACTTTGTCATTTGTCTCCATATTACCAGGCTTGTGCTGAGATGCTCCAGGAAAACACCAGCTTGCAGAGTCTTAATATCGAGTCCAACTTCATCACTTCAGATGGCATGATGGCCATCATCAAAGCCATGGCCAACAATGCCACACTGATGGAACTTAAGATTGACAACCAGGTCTGTTCATGCGATTTACTTACACCTGAAGTTGTGATTAATATTTAGAGCTCAGCAATTTTTGGGCAAAGCCATAAGTTATGAGATGTTCATGCCGCTGTTTTCTGGTACAGAGACAGAAGCTGGGAGACACGGTGGAGATGGAGATCGCCTCCATGTTGGAGAACAACTCCAGCATCCTTAAGTTTGGGTACCACTTCACCCAGCAAGGTCCCCGCGCCAGAGCTGCCATGGCCATCACACGGAACAACGACATGCGTAAGACACAAAGTTTAGTTTATCACTTTACAATGGAAATAACGTCTTCTAGACACAAAGAAAATCATGTGTCAAATGTCACAATTTCATTTCTTTCACACAGTCCGCCAGCAAAGATTAAGATGAAAACGACAACCAGCGTGAACAACAACCCCCTTCAGCCCGTCAGAGTGTGCAAAGACGGCCAGCGAAGACTCCGTGTCAGCTTTCTCTCCCCAGCGCTGAACAAATCCTCCAAATATAATCTGGATCTTTTTACATGGAGGAAACTGAATCTAACATCCATGTTCATTCATTTCATTTCATTTACTGCAGCAAACTTTGTGTAGACTTGTGAATTCCTCATAAAGGCATGCATAGGCAACACGCTTAATGTCAAGTGTCTTTTTTTGTGCTTATGTTTTTCCATCCCCAACATCATCACAAAAAATGCTTTTCATTCACATTTTTTCATTGTGGTGCTAAATCATATGTGGGAAGTAAAAAAACTGTAAATATTTTCAATAAATATATATATTTAAGTATTTGAATTGTTTGACAAGTTGGGTTTTATTGCTTTTACACCTTCATGACTGATTTAAGTCGATGCAGGCCAAAAAAAAACTTTTAATCATATTTTATTCTGAATGAAAACAAGTGATGTGACAGGATTTATGGGACGCACTCTCTATATTTCATATTCATGTGAAGAACAGCAGCATTTAATCCGTTGAAGCCACCACTGATCCGCTGACTTCCTCCAAGCACTTGATTTATTTTTACACCCCAACTCTCTTCTCTCAAACCCTGATGCAAAACATTACCTAGCCCACTGAGCTTGAATTACCTTGTTCCAAATATAAAGACAGACTATAAGAGGGTTGTGCAGATTTATGAGCAGAGACAGCTGCTAACCTCGGAGGATTCTGACTGTCATGCTTGGGTTTCTTTCATTTCCTACCTTTTAAAATAGCTGCAGGACCTTTTGTTGTGTTGTGGTTCATGCTTTTTAGGCTATGAGAAAGTTGCTGACATTTGGCTAGTAGAAATGATTAAAAGGTGATTTTTGGTACACATTTCTACCTTTTTGATAATTTGTGATAAGAAAGTTGGTACATTTTTGGATCACAACACTGACCACTGGACTGTAACTGCCTTTACCTCACAGGGGAGGTGCAGATGTAAAAAACTGATCACTTAAAATAAAAACACAGGATTTTATTCCAATAAAAATTATTCTACATGTAGTGTTAGCAAGTGTTTGTGAATGGGGAAGACTTATCTAGTATAAAATATTTACTTTCTGCAAATTTCCACAGTGTCGGTCAAATTCCTCTCTTTCCTAATGTTCCATTTTACTGGAATGAACTGAACAAAGTTGCCAAAATATACTTGTGAATTTAACTCCACAGGCTGATATTACTTTAAAGAAAAGTTGCAGATCTGTCCAGAATCTCAAATGAACGGGACAAAAATACAGAAATGTTTGATAATCATTTAATTTTTATCAAAAAATATTGAAAAAAAAAAGCTTAAAATTTAGAATTTCATTAGAAAAAGCTGGTCATCATCCTCTGTAGTAAAAAAAAAAAAATATTGAGGCTATATGTTTTAGCAACAGAACATGATGGTGGACTAACTTGACTTAGAAACAATCTGCCAAATTATTGCCACAAGACAAAAAACAAGAGCTTCAAATAAAGACATAAGAATGTCTTTTGTCCTTTAAAGGCAAGATGACACTATGTGAACGTTTTTAAACCCACTTGTTCCTGTTTCGGCCATTACGATTGTAAGTTGTGTAGTGTGAAGGGTCTGGGCACCGCATTAAATCCCTAGCTGTTCAACAATCTTGCTAATGAAGGAGAAAAATTGGCATGCCAGGTGTTTGGGGACGAGTGGCTCCACCATATTTTATTTTTACCAATCAGCATTGTCACACATCCACCTTCTGATTACACTGTCAATGACATATTCTTATGTTTTTCTCCTGTTAGTGATAAAACATCACTATAGTCTTCCTGAAAATTAGTAAGCTACTAATTATTCTTAATGGTTCTGTGCTTACACGCTAGTGGTATCAACAGGACTGACATCATGGGGAGTGTGGCAGTGAGGTAATGTCTACTTCAATCCTGAATACATCTAAGGTGATTAATAGAAACTTCCAATCACTGCTTGGCTTTATTTTTTAACAACCAAAATGATAAATCTCATCTTGATGAGTATTTGTTAAAAAATAAATGTACAATTGAAAGTTGATTTCGAATGATTTAGTACAGATATTTACCAGCTTCTTTATCATTTTCTGTATGACCCCCCTGTTGGGCATTACCACCACCGATGGAAGCAAAACTAATTTCCTGTGTCACTGACAATCTGTTGCTTGTTGTGGAAAGTCCTCACACATGGAGCTCTAGCAATTTCTAGCAGTGTTCTTGCTGTATTTAAAGCTGTGGGACAAGTTTTTTCTGACTTTCCACATTTTTAGTCTTCTTAGTCACTTGTATGTTGGGGAGCGGGGAGTGAAGCAGGCTCCTCATCTGAATCAAACTCCACATTCTCGTCTTTAACCCACTGGCCGCTTCGGTCTTGCAACCATCCGTCACTACGAAATAAACACAAGAAATGCAGAAAAAAACACCAGACTGGTTGATTAAGGTGGAATCACTGGATTGAAATCTTACTGTATTATTTGCTTCTTAGGTGTGAAACCTTTTCAGTTTGAGGTAGTGCTCCAGTTCCCGCCTTCTCTGACTTGTTAAGGGTTCTGACACTTGTGTGATTGTAGTCTCAGATTCTGTCCCGTGTTTTGATGAACATGACTCTTCTATAAGAACAGACGCCAAACCAAACGGAAAATTAAAATATAGCCACCTCTGAATTTTCCATAACATAAAATCTGAAACCAGGTTTTCCTGACAGACCTGTATTACAGCTGCTGGAATTGCTGGTAGAAGACATGTTTGTAACTTGAGTTTTCAGACATGCAGATGGAATTTTGTCACATGTGCTCCTGGCAGGATGTGAGCCGGTGCTTGCGGGTGCTCTCTTAGACTTTGTGCTTAACAAGATAACAGATCTCAGTTTAAAGCAATACTTTGTGAGATAATAAAAATAAAAAAAATTAAAGGATTAAATAATCACACCTGGTTTTCCTGTGACAGCTGTTATATGGTACCGTCTTCAGTAAAGCATGATGGGTTAGCTTCCGTGTTTGTGCCAATAAAGGAGCTGAACTGGAGGCTTCCTAAAAAAATCATAACATTATACTTTGTGTGTGTTGTCTCTTTTCCACATGCACCATTTATATTTTTCGTGAAAGAAAAACAGGATAACAATTCCTTAGCAAGAGGTAATTTGTCTGGGTTATATAATATTCAGAGAGGTGCCACATAATGTCAGGTTTAAATCAGCACCTAACACCTAAGAATCTAAAAGGAAACACAGAGAAACGTGAGACCATTTTACTTGCAGAGAGAGTAAGTCAGAGACTGCTCAGTTACAATCCTCCAACCCACTCTAACCAGTCTCTGCCACCTTCCAAGCATTTATTATTATTCATGCCACGCCCCTAGTTACAAACTGTTCTCAACTTCTAAGGG
>JBAMHX010000007.1:5172003-5190659 GCA_037177515.1 Pseudomugil tenellus | reverse complement strand
GCCATCTCTGTGAAGCGCCTTGAGACGACATTGTCGTGAAATGGCGCTATACAAATAAAGTTGAATTGAATTGAATTTACTAAAACACCTATAAAAATATTCATGCCCGTATCCGGTTATAAAGACCTACCATCCTGCTTCTTTTAGATGGATCCCTTCTCCAAACACACCTTCTCTACACATTCTAGTGATATGCAGTGGATACAGTTTTATATCTTAGCATCTTTCCTTATACCTTATTTTATTCTTAATAAAAGTTAAAATCCATCAGGAGTTTTATATCTGCATGACATGTAATCTAGTCTGAGCATTTCTCACAGACTTTGCTAATATTCTTGAATGTAAATCAAGCTGAATACAGTTTTGTTTTGTTTTCTTGGCAGGGTCGTGGCCCTAGAAGCAGCTTGCTCCAGCAGAACATCAGATTGGCCATCGCTCACAAGGTCGCAGAGTGTTATTTTATCCTCTACAATTCAGCGGCAGGGAACACTTGGAGCAGTACCACTCACTGTCACCAAACTCACAAAGAAACTGAGAGACAAAGAGGATGAGATCTTTGAACTGTGATGTCTTGTTTCCTTGGTTTTAATCTGATCATTATTTAAACGAACGTACGTGTTCAGTGATTGGATTTCAGGACAAGAACAGAATTATAGCTGAAACACTTAAAACCAAGTTGTTGTGCGGCTGCCACGTATAGTTTAAATATCTTATCACACAACTATTTAATACAGATTTTAGACATTTAGAATTTTAAGCTTTTGTAAATGATTGTTCTGCTTATTTAGGGAAACATTCGTTAGGTAAGTCACTGCCAAAGACTGGGCCCAGACCTACAAGTGGGTCATGTGAGATTTTATGTGGGTGGCCAAATCTCTCCTTCGGTGCTTCTGTACTGCTTAAGGTGTGAATGTGCAGTTCACTTATCAGCCACATGAGGAAACTGATTGGTTTCAGATTTTTCCGGAGTGTCTGCCCCGGATGTTTTAAGTCTGGCACCACTGGCCACAAACAGTTGTAACCTGTTACTGTTAAACTCCTAAACCTTTTTTCCAGCCGCTCTGTTGCTTCTCGTCAACCAGTCTTACCTGTGCATACGCACCATGGATGCAGCTGGCTGGGTTGGAGGAAGGGGTGGGGTGGGGGTGTTGTCTGATCTTGCTTTAGGTTACAAAATGGGGTGGATTCTTTAAAAAAAAAAAAAAAGTATAACCAACAAAGTTCTTACTCGCTCCATATTAAAATCTGAATTTGGGATGATCTTGGCGAGGAAAGCTGGTTTTGGGCATGTTGGTGTTATTACAGCTGAAAAACATTTTGTCTTTCTTATTCATGATTATTCTGACCGTTTTCAAGCCTTACATTTATACTTTCTTTATCATTGGGTGTTGAAAAACCCAGATAAATACGCGGGTTATTTTGTCTCCACCAGAAAAGCAGATTTTTGGCATATGGGTGCTCTGTCACAACTATGAACATAATCTATCAATAATGACTTTTTCCTCATTAATGAAGATAATGAAACATTTCCAGCCTTAAATGAAGATTATCATTTTGCTGTACTACACAATTAACAACAAATCCCCCAGTCATCACAGGTGGATGGTAGGGGGGCGCAAACACAACTTATTTTGTGGTCATGGTTGAAAAGGTTTGGAAACCACTGTGTTAAATTAGCATTTGTTAACCCCTTCAGCTCTTGCGTCCATTTGAATAGACTTGACATATTTGTTGCTCATAACAAACGAAAATACTCTGAGTCTGGTTAGCAATGAACAAATTTTTTCTGCTCAGAAAAATGCAGGTCTGAAGAAGTTGAGCAACTAACATGAAGGTGTTTAGGCTGCATTCACACCAGTATTCTGGACCGAGGCTGAGTTCAGTTTGTTCTTTTCAAACTAATCAGACCTTATAAATAACGTGCTCCGCTTTGCAACAGGTATTAAGTACTACACAAATCATTTCTAAAGGAGAAGATGAGACACACAAAAAAAGAAAGCTCTGTTAATAAGGAAAATGTTTTGGTTTCTTGTGCATAACGGCTGAATATGGACCTAGCGGATCAGTTTTATCAACATATTTACAGAGTTCTTTTATATCTGACTGCAAAGTCTCCTGTCCTGAGCATCCTTTACCTGCGATGTCATGTGCTGAACCCAGAATGCACTTTGTTTGTAGTGTTCACTGATAGTTGGTATAAACTGCTTCTTTTTTATCTGCTGACAATTTTGCACTGCGTGGAGCCAAATTCAAGGAAAAATATGATCGAGGAGTTGTTTTTTTTTTTTTTTTTAGAATATTTAGACAGAACTGTTAGTTTTAGTTAGTAATATTTATCTGATTTAATCTGAATTTTGCAGTTTAAAAACAAAATACTTGAAACTATGTTTAAGGAGCTTTCTCCAATTTATTGCTTGCAAAAAAGATGAAATGCTATGTTTAAGTATTTATCTTATATAGTGAGAGGCCCCTTACCCAATAATACTCAGGGGCTGTACCTTGTACTTTATAGCCAATAAACATATATACCTCACCTTATGACTGCGATCCTGTCTGTTGGAAAACACTGAATCATGCATAAGCATTTAAGCTAGATCTGTCAGCTGTAAAGGGGAATTGTTTTGTTAATTGAACAATACACTTAAAGTAAACAAAGGTATACTTGTTTCCTTTATTATTGATCAATTTCAGTGAAAATAATGCACTGCAGCTGAAGTATAACTGCCTAACCACCAGATGGCAGTGCTGATTTGCAGTGGCATTCCCTCTCCATATTCTCTGTTCCTGAGCGTCTCGTGAGAATGCACACTATCAGTAGTTTGGCTCAAAACATTTAAAAGTTTAAGATATTCAACAGTGAACAACATTTCATATGTTTTTAAAAACAAAAAAGTAGATAAAGTAAAATTTTGTAGATGTTCAAGCTGGATTTCAATTGTTTTTGTCTGGTTAGATGAACAAATCTATAGAGGAGCTTGTCTATAATGTGTCTGTTTTGCACTATTAAAATTTAAGGAAGGGAGGAAGTTTATTCTCTTCTCACATGTTCTTTTTAAACTGTTGGGAAGCAGATTTGTTCTCAAGTCACTTGTCTCACATTGCCAGTCCTCAGCAGCAGTAAGACAACATTTTGCAACAGTTTGGAGTCCCAGGTGACTCTCCCCGTTGATCTCCCAGTGTTTGTCCCATAGATTTAGTTCTTATGTCATATTGTTCCGTCATCCACCAGTTTGTTGAGTCCTTTACAGATCTTGGTGAGATTGGGTTTGAAGGGGCCGTTGGGGTCATACAGCTGGGTCAGCAGTTGAGGGTCGGAGTAATGGTTGAAGACATGGTTGATGCGGCCGTGAGATTTTTGGGTGAGATGGGTGTTGACCAGCTTTAGCAGCAGATCCCTGCAGCTGGATAGGAGATCTTCCATCACCGTCTTGTCGAAGGTAAAGTCCACCTGTATCAGCGAGGAGGAACATGTGTGTTAGAAAGTTCACCTGAGTGTGACTACCTTACATCATCTTCAGTGTGCAGTGTGTGACAGCTTGTTCACAGTTTGTGGTGTGTTCTGTTATTAGCATATCTGCAAATAGCTTTAAAATAACTTAATTTTGATCAGTGAAATCCAGCTACTGGCAGAATTTTAGCAGATTTGATTTTGCTTGTGTGTCGATGCTTTCATGACACACCCTTCTTAAATGTGGATTGTGTGATAACATAATAGTTGTTAAAACTGTTTGTGTTTATTGCATTTTTTATTAATTATTCAAAAAACATTTTACTAAATGTTTTACTACAGTATTTGTTTTAATTTAATCTCATTAATTTCTTGTTAAAGCGAGGCGCTCCAGCCTTGAATGAGCTGCTCGTAAGTCTGTTGTTTCAGAATAAATGAAATTCTTTTGCAACTCTTAAGAAAAGAATGCTTTATTTCACATCTGGATTTGGAAAGCTACTCTGTGATGGACAGGAGATCTGTACAGGAAGTACCCCACCTCTTGTCTCAACTCAACTTTATTTATAGAACACTTCTGTACCAAAGTTCTGTACACATTTGCATCATTTTAAACATTGTCTAATAGTAGCTGGGATAGGCTCCATCCCCCCTTGACCTTGCGTGGGAGTACTATGTTTTAAACAATAGATGCATGTGTGGATGGATTTCTAAAGCCTACGTACAACATGCACATTTAGTTGTTCATTTGTTAAGATGTACCTCATAGAAGCTGATGGCCGTCATGGCCCCCTGATGGAGCTTTTTCTTGAATTCTTGGGCCATCCCCAGTTCCTCTTTGTTGAAGCGGTTGTTCCTGAAAAGCACACCAATCTTGACTGCAATCTTGACCAGGTCCTTGATGACTTTCTGTGCTTCGCTTTTATTCCCTGTGAACTCTTTGGAGACCCGGTACAGTTCATCCAGAATCTCACTGGTGGTGTCATCAATGAACATCTGCACAGAGCTTTTGGTGGCCATGGTGCTGAGGATCTTCTTCTGTGCCCTCAAGGCCATGTCCTTGGAGCTGAATGCATCCATGGTTGCCTGATGTATGAAATAAGACAAATATTTAGAGTTTGAATGACAGTTTGGTGAATAATGCAGTGGTTTTATTATATAACATAAACAATTGACAGAAAAGACAGGGTGTTTCATTTAAAAATAGAAAGTACAACTTCTTTTTCTCACACTTGGTTGTGATTTGACTAGAGTTTTACTGCTCGAAAACTAGTAGTTCTAGTTTAACATTTGAAGCACATTATACCTTTGTGATATGTTGTTGATAGTTTTATTCTATCCTATTTATGTAATCTTTGTTTTATTTAATTATTTATTTACTTCGGAGGGATTTTGTTTTCACATATATTCTATCCTGTTGGTTCTAGTTGTCTTTATTGCTAGTCTTATTTATTTATTGTATTTTAGTGTTTTTCCCCTTCATGTTGGGTGTTTGCCTGCTCCGTCTGCAGAGATACTGGCTACGCTGCCATGTCTATGACAGCGGTGTTAACTCTGGTCCACCCTGATCTGCATGGATTTTGTGCTGGCAGGACCCTTGTGATCGTGAGTGAACTGGACCCTGTGAGATGTTTAGCACGATGTTTACACAGAGGTTTGGCTTTCTAATGACCCTTTAGGGGTGCTGGTGGTTATGGTTTGGGTGGAGGTGGCAGGGTTTGTCAATGCATTTTTTTGTGTGGTGTGTGTGTGTGTGCATGTGTATGGGTGCATTTATGAGAGGCTTGGACTATGATCAGGTCTGTTTTTACAAACTGTTAGGTTCTTGATGCAGAACTCTTGCGTTTAATGTGTCACAACTGTTTCTATGTAAGGGACTTTTTCTACCAGCCAATTTTTACCTGCAAGTCCATTTAAATTCCACCAAACTTTCTGCTTGATATCAACAGAATAATAATAATAAAAATATACTGATATCCTTATAAATCTAAATGTGCACTGAGCACGTGGTATTTTCTTTAAAAACCTTTAACTCATTATGAATCATGATAGTTACAGTGTTTGTTTTTGTATCTGACATGCAAACATGATGCCAAAGGGGAAAAGCACCATGGAAGAGAGTCAACAGAGGTTTTTTTAATGTCTCCAGTGAGATTTAACCACACCTATCATTAATCAAAGACAACCCCCTGGGAAGTTGCCAGCAGTCACACTAAAAAGTGTGAGAGAACATCATTTCATCATTTCTTTACCTTCAACTGTCAATACCATTCACACTAATTTCTTGAATTACATTTAATTGATGCCTAATCTTCAACACAGAGATATTTATTTTCCCTGAATCAGATGTATTTATTTGAGAAGCTTAAAAGAGTAAATTAGAAAATACTTTTTTTATGTAATTAAAGATGCAAAGGATCAGAGCATTTTGTCCCTTAGATGCGTAAAATAAGTCTTTGCAGAATACTTATGCTAAACAGATAAATCTTAGGCATATCTCCAGTTCCAGAGATGCAACAGCTTAAATCTCAGTCATAATATTTAAATTCTACTTCACCTTAATCCAAAGAGTGTGTGATGGCTGAGACAGAACCAACAAAGAAATACAGTATCATTAACAAACATCTGTGCCACTGAGATAGCTGTCTCGTTGCCTTCTTCATGTGTCCTTCTGTCTTTTTAGTCTCACATTTAGAGCTTTATTATACACAGAGGTTTGAAGTTTCAAAGACTGTCTCTGAAAATCTTTTAGTGCAATCTTCTCCACTGAATCCCACTTCTGGCCTGTGCAGACAAGTATTTGAGGACAGCATGTAAACCGCATAGCTGAGGCAGGCCCATGCGTGCTGGTACTATATTGCAACAGGATAAAGGCAAGAATGTGAGCATCCAGTACCCAATGGCTACCTAATTACAGTGCATGGCTCTATCTTTTAAATCAAACATCAGCTTCTTATCAGCTTTAGTTATTATGATGTCCATGCATTGATGTCTTTCCTTATTTCTGTGCATATGAGATGGTGTTGTTTATGAGATGATGCAGTCGGTGCAAGTCCGCAGTGGGAGCAAATGATTGGACCATTCAGTGATACATGAGGAAGTGAGTCAGTTACATTAAAAGCCTATTTAAAAGATAATTACACACAGATAGACCTCACTCCTTGTGACTCTCCACTTCCCTGGCGTAACATTCATTATAAGCGAACAGTCACTATTAAAGGAAGTCTCAGTAGGTTCCATTTTACATGCACAGCTATTCATTTTGAGCAAGTGTCACTTTGCTTGTAGCTGAGTTTTGTTAGAAAAAGCTTTAGGTTCCCTGTAGGGAATAACGTTCATTAGATTAATTTCCCTAAACAGCGACAATGGAAGTGGAGCAGTGTGATATCTATTTTATATTCCTGCTACAGTCTCGTTTATTTGCTAAAAAGACAACAGGAGATTTGAGGACAGAGTGTAGTAATCAGCCAGTATCCCACACAGTGTAATTCCCCCAGCAGGAGACGGTGCACTGCTTCCCTTTTCTGTACCAACATGGGCTTTTTTTTAAAAAAGCAACTCGGTTGACGAGGGGGGGTGGGGGTTCGAGGCTGTTTAGTGAGTATTGAAGCATTTCTGGGTTACAGTAGTGGATTATGCCATTAAACCCTTTTCTATAATGGACATCGTTTAGTCACTCAATGTTGAGTTGCAATTTGTTGGTACAAAAGGATGGAAGAGGCCCTCTGAGTGTTTATCAGTTTGCTGTTGACATCCACCAGAGAGTGACTGCATTACTTGTTCAAGTGTTTGTTTCCCTCCCAAATGCGTACCGGAATTGATGTGCAACCATGTCTAGTACTGTAGGGAGAAAAACAAAAGGCAAAGCTGGATGTATCACACGTAGAGAGGGTGACTGTAACAGCCGGTCAGTGAGGAAACTGGGCTGGGGTAATATAATTCTGACTGGTGGAGCTATCTATGCACCCAGTTTGAGTAAATATTTAGCATTCCTCAGATGTCTCCACTATGTTGCACTGTTTATTTCCATGTATGAACTTGTGTGCATTAGAATGCAATGCATTGTTTTCTGGGTGTTTCTGCTTGAAAATTATGAGAAAAACACATTTAGTGATTCTAATGTTCTCGTTCCAGTCCAGCAGTTTGTCATTATGAAGATGACTCTTCCCACAAGGTTCAGATCCGTATGACTGAGATGACTGAAATATGTTTTGTACAGCCAGAACTTGAGGTTAACCCGGGGTTGAGACACGACTGAAGCTTGTTAGCTGCTCACAGCCTTTCAGTAAAGTGAACAATGAGAATGTTCTAGAAAAAACTGTGCCAATCAGTCAATCAGCAACAGTCAAGACTATCTTTGGGGGGTTTATCACTGTGTTGGGATTAGCACTGCCATTAATAACCATTTATATAAAAAGTTTAGCAAGAGAAGATGAAACAACGATGGAGGCACTGCATGTGTGCAGGTCTTTGTTGTTATTCAGCAAACACCAGTATTTTATCAGGATGAAACAACACTTCCGCTACACTGTTAAGCAGAAGGGCTGTACTTTCAGATCTTTTTTTTTTCCTTTTTTCTTTAGTTTAGCTCTTGTGCAACTCACTCTGAAGTTATTGTGCTTGAACTGTGTTTTGAATTAATCATGTTGGCTTTGTTAGAATTAAAACCACCACATTCAGTGTTGGGGGCATGATCATGAACTTTGAAAACCTGGTTTGAATAAAACTGTTCTTGTATATTAGCAGACAATGAATTATATTGAAATGATTTAAAAGCACATATCACTGTTTCTCTTTCAATATTGCACAACTTCTAGAGCAAGTCGTTGTTCTAGTCACACATCTGGCCGAAAAGGGAAGTGAAATACAGCCGTTCACTTACTGGTGAAGATTCATTTGCAATGACTCAAAATTAGTATTTGTCCCTTGTTTCTATACTGCAAGGTGAGTAACTCTGCAACTTTCTTCGGCTTAGTCTGCTACAAATCAATGTGGGCCAGTGGAGAAGGGAAAGTCCAGTGCTTCAAAACATGACTTGAGCAACTCCCAGCCTGTGAGCTTCACATCTATGTCTGTCATTGTACTTGTTGCAGCATGATCATGAGTGTTCATAAGGCTGAACTTGTGTTCAAGATGGGGAAGTAAAGTCACTGTTTCCCATCATCCCTCTGTTTGCGCCAACAATGATTAATTTGTACAAAGCCAGATAACATGTATCATCCCCATCACATTTTTTTTCCTTTTTACTAGCATAGCACTTGAATGTAGCAGAAATATCTTACCTGAGTGTTTGCTGAGTCCCCTCCCTCCTGGTGTGTGTGTGTCTCTCTCCCTGCTCTGTTTTATCAGGTTGACAACACAGGCTATTTAGATTAATAAGATCCCTTCATTTTCACCAAGAACCAAAGGAAAACCCATAAAAGCAGCCTTCCTGCAGCTCCTCTGTCAGTGCTCACCACCACCCTGTCTTAAGATAACGTTGAGTTTTACTTCCTTGAGGAACTAAATTGCTATGACACACCCCTCAGCGTGTGTGTATGTCTTTCGTTCTCCCTCTCTTTCTCGCTCTAACCTATCTTGTGTTTCCCTTTGAAATTCAAATTCAGCCTTTCAAACCTGTATTTCTCTCTCGCCCTCACCACGCTGTGATACTCTCAGTGAATCTGTCTGTCGTCCTGCTTTCTCTGTTTTGCTGACGTTGTGCCTCTGCTTGTTCTGACAAGTTGAAAAACCCAGAAAGAATTTACCAATAAGCCAGTGATACAGCCAGCTGAAAGGGGAGCGGCTTAACCCCTTTTTGTGTGATCACCTTTGCTGGAATGCAGCTTCTGTCAGTGCTGTTTGAACACCGTATCCGTCCATATGCAATCTTGTTCAACGCAAAAACAAACAAAAAAAAAAAAACCAAACTAGTAACCAGAAGTGTGTCATGCAAATTTAACACAATCTTCAGGATTCCACTGAGTAGAAGGTTATGAAATAACCAAAGTATGTGTTCGCAATGTTACTGTCTCAACAATTTGCCTGAAAGCAGATAACACCCAACAGAAATATATAGACTGAAAAACACTTCCTCAAAATCAGTGGTGCTGATACTTCAACATAAAAATGTCTTATTACATAGTTATGTGTTAAGTGTTTTCTTGTTGTGATTATGTCTAAATGTCAAGAGTGTGACGACAAAGACTGTTTAGATACAAGCTGTAATTGAATCAGAACATTTAGTGATTTATGGTCCAGATGCTTCTATTTGGGTTTTTTATGTTATCTACCATGCTGGAAGCCACCATATTAGGAATTTATACTTCAACTGGCATTCGAAATTTTAGAAAACATGTAATTAAGTTCAACTGTAAAGGGTATTCTACATTTTAAGTTCATTCTGACGACATTCATTAAGCTGAACATCCCCAAGTTTTTGTGAGTAAAGCATGTTTTTCTTGTGTTATTACTTTATCTGTCCAACCAAAACCATATTTGCAGGAGCAGTTCTGAAGCTCTCACGGCGCACCAAAATACCGAAGCATTTAAAGCGTTACTGTTTACTAAACAATTACTGTTTTGAAACTGCAATAAATGGAAAAAGGAGAATAACTTTGTTTATATAGCACCTTTCACAGATAAAATGACAAAGTGCTTTACAGAGTGCAACATTAAAAACAAATTAAATAATGTTAATTCACTAATAAAAATGCAATAAAACCACAAACACAACAACTAGGTCAATCAAAAGCTTGTCTGAATAAGTGTCTTTAGCTGCTTTTTTTCTTTTCTGTGATATAAACAGCATGAAATCTGATATAGAACAGTAAAGTATGTTTAAGCATCCACAGTGTCAAAACACGGGATATACCTTTGGTAGTAATTCCATTTTGCATACTACACTGGGGCAAAATGTTCTGCTTAAAAGGCCAGGAGGAGGTTAAACAGAGGTTCAGCCTGTGCGTGTAACTATACAGTGCTGTGTTTTAATGTCTAGCCTGTGAACCAGGAAAACACCCAGTCCCTGTCCTTTACCTCCTCTTCTCCCTGTATTGATAAAGTGTTTTGATTTAATCAGGACCTGGTGCCTCCCAAGATGACAGATAAGTCTTTTCATTTATCATTGTTTGCCAACTCCGCTACTTTCTAATCTTACTGTGCATACTTTTCTTGTTTATTTGGCATCATTTTGAAGATAAACTAACAATGTGTGAACTCGTTAAATATGCAGGTTGACACTTGTTTCATGCAGCTTGTTAGCCATCAATCATTTTTCATGGCACAATAATTTAATCTTTCTCAGAGGTGTGTTTCACTGTTATTGCCACATCATAAAGTAATAAAATCTAAAAGATCTAAAGTTCAGTCTTGCTCTCATGAATGAGGCTTTCTTTTCAGCCATTATCTAAATGACAGAAATATAAATATATATAAAGATAATACAGAGCAGAATCTGTAGTAACCCATATGGCGTATGCTATTTTTAACAACAAAGCAGGTAGTCTTAAGCGCTACAGAAAACATGCCTCTCAGTCTAAAGCTCTGAATTCAATGATTCATGTAGAATCAGGAAGTGCACCCTGCTTCTGGAGCTGTGTTTATCTAGATATGTTGTCTGAATGGCAACCAGCTGTGCTGAGCAACTGTTAGCCGAGGCTCAGGCCATTCACAAAAAGACCTGTCGGCTAAACACTCATAAGAGTTAACTGCTGTCAGATGTTTAGAGTGAACGGAAAACTGAGTCGCAGCTGGACTGATACGAGTGCAGGGGCCGGAATCGGTCCACACCACTGCGATGGATACTACAACACACCTGCCCCTTTGTTTCGCCTCCCACTCAGCCCATCTGCAAGAAATTAACTTTAGTAAAGTTGTGGTAAAGCTTGCAACTGCAGAACAAGGTGGTCTCCTTGGCAACAGACAGGAAGTAGTGCTTAAGCGGTTTCCTGACGACTTCCTCTTTATCGTATAATGACATCTCACAAGGAAACATCAGCGGAGAAAACTCAGCTGAATGTCTGTGCGTGAGAGCGAGCACACACGAATGAGTTTGTGCAAGTGTGTGAGTGAGAACAAGTGTGATGGCACCTACACTCCCCAAAATGAGCTCTTACCTGTTTCACCTTACCGCAGTACACAGCTTACACACTTGCCTATTTTGGTTAGGAGATAATGCAAGGATCTTAAATAATGTCACTTATCCTTCATTAAAAGATCACAGGAACCTTCCAGCATCCAAGCTCACTCACATAATGGCAGTGCAATCATAGGATGACTAAGACAGAATAATCAACTTCTGAGGTCAGAGAATTGCACCTCGAGATTTGGATCTTGGATCAGATGGAGGACGATGCTTTCAGCTGTGTTTCCACTTTCCTCGTTGGCCAGTACAGATTGAGATGAATAGATACAGGAGTAAAGGATACCAAATATTTAAATGCAATCAGTCTGCAACAACCAGAAACCGTTCAACCTTTTGCCTGGTATCTCAAACTTTTTACCCCTTTGAGGAAAAAGAAAAATAGCAAGTCATGACATCAATGTTTTTTAGCCCATTAACCTTCTTTTTATTCAAGTGGCTTATGCTGGTTTTTTTTTTTAAGAATTGATTCTCAAGAATTTTTCCTGGAAACGTGTAAAGCTTAAAATTAGTCATTTAATGCATATAAGCTATTATATTAATATCCTTGTTTCCATGTTACTGCACATAGTTCAACTTATGAGTCCCATCCGTGCTACACCTTTTTACACCGCTGCAACATTTCTCCCTAACATCCAATGTGTCCTCTTTTCATGTGTAGTCATCCTCATCTGCCTCATGTCTGCTGCTAAAACCAGTTTTACCAAATCTTTTTTATTACTTATCAGTGATAGACCAGGCAACTGTGGAAGCAACAGCATGCACCATTAAGTAGCAGTATGCCAAACAAGTGTAAAATCTGCGAGGACCTACTTTTATGATTAATGTGTTTACATGATCACGCGATGTGTGTTAGATTAGCTTACTAGTATGTATAGCTTTGATCATGGTCTCCCAATGAATCATTTTTATAAGAGATAGTTCAAACTATTGTAACATTAATTCTGCCATGCTATTAAATATACCTGTCAGCACTCTTAAGTCTTAAAAAACCTAAAGATTTAATGGAAAGAAGAGGAGACAGAATTTGTGATATTATTTCTTAGAAATATTACTAAGTGCTGACTGATCCTGGAGAATTATCCATTTTTATGAAGGTTTTAGATGCACATGCTGATCCCTTTTTTAACATTTTAAAGCTGATGTGCTACATTAATGTAAGCTCAGTATTCCTCATTCATGTGATAAGCCCCAGGATACTTTTTGGGCATATGCCTGGCTTTTTGGGCAAGTTTCCTATTAGGTTAAATAAAACGTGAATTTTTTTCAGACCATTTTTGTAGGAATGTCTGTAATATGTGGTTTCCAGTTCTGCTTTGACAGAAACTAAGACAAAAATAGGAGTGTGGAAAAAATCCTTTTTAACGTAAATTGAAGCTTACTGTTTATTTCAGTGCAGACATTGGAAGTCAGAAGTGACACATGAGAACAGCCGCCTGTGACTGCAAGAGTCATTCACAACAAAATTCAGTTATTTTGTAAAAATAAATAAAAGTTTTACATTCATGTTCCACTTGCCCAGTTAAACTTTTTATTTGTTGAATCACAGAGTTAAGTTGCCCAAATTTTTACTTTTTTATTTAACGTTTTAACCAGGTGAACCTCACTGAGGTTAAATTTCCCTTTATGTAGAGTAACCTAGCCAAGACAGCAGCTCCTTTACATGTTGCGTCAACAAACATTCAGAACTTCAAAAAACAGTAAAATGCTAAAAACATTAGAACCACAACAAGCCATCCATCCATCCATTATCTACCGATTACTCCCAAACAGTGTTGCGGGGGGGCTGGAGCCAATCCCAGCTGACATAGGGAGAGAGGGTACACCCTAGACAGGTCACCAGTCAATCACAGGCCACAACAAGCCTAAAAAATAAATAAAAAGTTAATGTAAATAATAAAAATGTTGTTTATCAGGTAAAAGCAGCACAGAGATTTATCTTCCCAGACATTTAACAGTCTCTTAAACATACGGTATTCAGTGAAACCAGTTCATTAAGTTTCATGGCTGCTTGTAACTTATTTCAGCTGAAGGGTGCGGCAAATCTGAATGCTTTTTTACCATTCTCCTGACTCTGGGGACAGACAACAAGTAGAGACTCCACTGGTTGCTTGATCTATGTTGAATAAAGTCTATGAGATACTGAAAAAGTATCTTAGGAATCAATGAGAAGATTCCAGTGTTTCGTTCGCCGCTGAGACAAAGAGGACCATCCAACTCATACAACAGACAGTGATGTCTGCGGAATTCTAAGTCAGTGATGAACCTCAGCACTTCATGGTAAACAGAATGAAGAGCTTGTAAGCTCTGAGATGAAGCGTGCATGTACAACACATCACCATAATCTAACACTGGCAGAAAAGTAGCAGAAACTAGCCCTTTTTTTTACTTCAAAAGAGAGACAAGATTTTATTTATTTTTTTTATTTTATTCTAAAGTAAAACCCCAACTTTAGCTGTTGACCTTACATTCTTTAACATTCATGTAAGGTCCTGCTTAGTGATTAAATATCTGTATGGTAAATGTCTTGCCTTGGGTACCCTGACATGTCCATTCCTGTCTGCTCATGTTTGTCCTAAAATGCTTCATTTGAACTCTTGTTTTTTTAAAGCATCCCACCTGAAGGACTGATTGGTTAAAAAATGGGGACAATTCTTCATTGTTCGAAGTTTGTTTAACTGGCTTCAGGGCAGACATTGTTCAAATGTTCGTCATGCTGATGTATAACGGAAGTGTTGACGACATTCTTTCATTTAAGGAACTTTTTGGTGTAAATGTCTGCCCTGGCTCTACGGGAATTTTTACATGCAAATAAAACAACAAAAACAAAACATTAGCATGCAAAAAGGTCAGGAGAAACCAGGAAAGCATTAAATCAGCCCCTGATACTTCACCTCCCAGTAGCTGTTCATCATGATAGTGTCTTTAATCAGGGCGGGTTGTTCACATCCTCTTGGCTAGTCCGTCTTTTGCATTTGTGCAACTTTTCATGGCTGTGTAACTTCAGAAAATGAACCCTTATCCTATCACGTTGAAATGAATTATTTCACTAGGCTGGGTGATTTCCCAGTTACTGTTTCTGAGTGGAGGTCAGTCAATACGTGGGAGTAAAGACAGCTCATTACATTCTGTTGTTTTTATTTCCAAGTGAAGTAAACAAATCAGCACTGGTAGTCATTATTAAACTACATGTGTAAAACGGGACACTTCTTTTAAAATAATCAGCCTAGAAGGGTTTTCAGGGTTTATGAAACTGGATATCTGTTTAAAAGTTATACTTTAGTGGGTGCACATATAGATTTATATAAATAAGCAGTATTTTATTGCGATGCCTACATGGTGGTGTGGTGGTTAGCACCACAACCTCACAGATGGTGGTTGGTGTGAGCTTTTGCTGAGGACGGTTTACACAGCGGCTTTTCTGTGTAGAGTTTACATGTTCTCCCTGTTTATGTATAGCTTTTCTCTGGGTTCTCCAGCTTTCTCTCACCATCCAAAGACATGCTCAGGTCACTACATAAATACTCGGATCACACTGAAGTAGTGTGTGTGTGTGTGTCTGTGTGTGTGTGAGACTGGTTGTTTCTCTCTCTGTGTTGACTCTGTGATGGACTAGGAACCATGTCCAGAGTGTACCCTGGTTCTCATCTAATTGCTGGGATAGGCTCCGTCCATCCGTCCATCCATTTATCCAACGATCCAATGGGGTTGTGGGGGGGCTGGAGCCAATCCCAGCTGACATCCGGCAGGAGGCAGGGCACACCCTGGACCGGTCTCTGGTCCATCATAGAGCCAACTCACATAAACAAACACTGAACACTGAATCTAATTAAATGAATGAGTTAATGAATTTTATACTAATATAAATTGAGTCCAGAGAGAAACTTTTGGGGCAGTCTATTACTACTTAAAATGTAGCCTCCCAGAGTTTAGCAGTTAATATATGGCCTTTTCAGTGTTTTTTTTTATCACTTGAATTCCTGTAGCAGTGACTTTATAAATCATATAAGATTTTAAATACATCTGTAGTATATGTGAAAACAAAGTCATTCTTTTCTTCAACCAACAGTAGTATTTTGTTCATGTCTCTGTGCGTGTATTGTTTCTAAGTAGAGGATGTTATACTTCCTTTTTAAATGCTGACAGAGTGTTATGAAATCTGCACATTCTCAGTTTTTAGTGGTGCACACAGAACTAAAACTGGCAGGCAGCTTGGCATACTGCTATCTGATATGGTTTTGCTTTCTGCTGTGTAAAGCATTGGGTATAAGCGGAACCCATCTCCAGAAACACTGGTAAGGCTTTTCTGTTGGACATAACCAACTATGCCCCCTCATGGTGTTTTAAAGATGTTCTCCAAAGATGATGTTGCCACCATGTTTTAAAAATAACACATCCAGTGTCAAAATCAATGTGAGTATGCAAATAGATGAATCTGCGGAATTAATGTGTACAATTTATTAGAATAAATAGAGACCTCATATTGAAAAAAATTGGACTTTTCTTACCGTTTTTTCATGGTTTGGGTCTTTAGGGGTTAAAAAACAGAAATTTATCTTGATTTCAGTGAGGAAAGCAGGAATATAGGTGCCTCATTACAACAATAAACCAGATCTAACCAAACGAAAGGCTACTTTATCCTCCTGTTTCATAAAGATTCTTATAGTTTCAAAACTTATGTTCAGAGGATGCTGCAGGATGACTCCTTTCGTATACAGAGTCAAACAATAGACCATTCAGTCTTTGCATCACATTATGGTCCACAGTCTTTTCCAGTTACTGGTATGTGTACTGTCGTCCTGTTAGCTTGTTTACCTGATCAGATAGGCCATGTGATAGAACAACATGAAAACACAATACAGGGGAGGAGGAACAATGTGTGACTTAGTTTAGACCGCCCACAAGTTCCTCTATTGACTTTGCTGTCTCTTGTGTGACTGGCTGTCACCACTGTCACTCCACCTTGCTTGCACACCAGTAAGCTAGTTCTTTTTTAATATCCCCTTTAAGATCCTCTTCATCATGTACACAGCTCGAAATAAAAGAATACACTTTCCAAGATTATTTTAAGGGCTAATAAATTAACTGTATTATTATTATTATTATCATTATTAATAAGGGCATTAAGGGAAAAATACAATATATACAAAAGTTATTTTTACACATTTAAACTTGTAATTATAAAACTATGTTTTTTTTTTATAACTGTATAATCAAAATAGATGATTGTTATACCTCAAATTGTCCCACTGTTCATGTTCAACATATTTTTGTCAGTAGATGGATAGTAGAGAATCAGAAGGAGGAACAGGAGGAAACGCTGTAAAAGGGAGAGTAGGAGAAGCTGGAGAAAATAGAGTTGGAGGCTCATAGGTGAGGTTAAAAGAATTAACTCTGTTAGTCATGACATTAAACATTGTGGTAGATGTTAGTGGTGATAATCTGTATCCATGCTTTCAGAGTTCAGACATCATGCATCAATATGTTTTGTTACAAAATGATGATATTCCATGAAGAAGCAAAATTGGTGGAACTAATTTGGTGTGAAGTTGACTAACAATGTGAAACACCAAATTGGGTGAGAATATTCTGCTACATGTCACACCAAATAATGGAAGACAGGAGCACAGCTGGATCCAGGGATGGTGGGTGACATCTGGGTTACGCAGCATTCTTCCAGTCAAATAAAGCCTAAAAGTAGCAAAGTGACAGACAGTAGGGTGTTGGATCAGTGTTATACTAAAGTCTACAAATTAAAAAAAAACAAACAAATAAAAATTCAGCATAATTAACCTACATTCATCTTTTTCTTTTTTTCATTGTAAATCAAAATGACAAATGCAACATTTAGTAAAATACTGAAAAGAAAAGTAGAAAAGGAGAGGCAGGTGAATTTATGTAATTACGGTGCAGTTCAGGTGCAGATTTAAACAGCTTTGGTTTGGTCATTGTAATGCATTTGGGTGAGTTTGGGTTGGTAACACTGGAACTGTGCAGGACTTGGGGATCCTAACATTACTGTGTGCAGAACATACGTTTTCTCAACACATGCTGTTGATTTAGTTTTTCTTTCTACACAAAGAATAGTATTTATCAACTTCTTCATTTTCATGCTTCATTGTCGTTGCCAGACGCCTTTTCTGTTTATGTGGTGTTTGCAAGCCAACCGAGACCCCCTGCTTTCAAGTGGAATAGAGTTTGCTTCTTTGGTCTGCGTCAGAGCGTTTGGTGTTCATACAGCGCCAAATGAGATGCTATCCCTGGAAGCTGACAGTCCATTTAAACCAGGGCACACAGCCACAGTGTGAACATGCACTTAGGGAAGTACTTCTAATTCCAAACTAATTTAGCTTCCATCTTTCATTTTACTCTGAGCTCTCTCCAGCCAGTAAAAGTCAGTTGGATGTTGACTTGTCAATTCTTAGCTGCCATTTTTTCTTTCTTGTTCATGTGTTTTCCAATAATATACTCTTGTTCTCTTTGCAACAAGTCAGAAACGTATAAAGATCTGCTAGTTACACAGAAAAAAAATGCAGAAAACAGGCAAATCAAGTGATATTCACAGTAAGTTGTAATTATTTGTTGTATTGATGGCTCTGAGGTTTTCTATTAGACTAAATTAATGATCTGAACTTATTTTTTTTTCTATAGTCATGAATTTTGCCTGGTGTGTTTCAACATTGAGTAAAATGTATTTTTATTGGCAGCATGGCTTCAAACGACTTAAAAACACCTAAAAAGTTCTCTCCAGTTTGCATGTTGTCTAGTAGTGTGGGTAATGAGCATAACTCTGGATGAATCAACAGAAGGCATTTTTATTCATGCTGAGAAGATATTTGCTGGCTGCTGACTGTTGTCCTTCTCTTTACTTTCCTAAAAGAGGTTTACTCCTTGAGTTTTTATTTAGCTTTACCCAGTAAGATTTGAGAGCAGGACTTTGATATGTATGTGTAGCGGAGTGGTAAGGTGTTAAAGCTAAAAAGTAATAAAAATCCAGGAATCAGATAAAAAATATTATTTTTATTTAGCACCAGACAACGCCACCTGGGGCATAAGGTCCCAGGAATTAATAGTAGGTTTACTCCTGAA
>JBAMHX010000007.1:5139530-5164991 GCA_037177515.1 Pseudomugil tenellus | reverse complement strand
ATTAATGTCTAGCTGAAAGGTCCGACCATAAGGCTCCTAAACTGATGTCATTCTGACCTTAGTAAACCATCTGCAAGTCCGACGTCCTTCCATCAGGGAAATGTTTAGGCGAGACATTGGTCTTGTTGTCATAGTCGAAGAACACGCCTCAAATTGACGCACTTGACCAGAGTCTTTAAACAATGCTCCCCGATCTGACTGGGGCAGAATTAGTTCCAGACTTGTGTGACAACAGATCTCTGGAGAGATTCTCCCCAGGTTATACCCTTGTACCATGTCTGTATGTCTTGATGTTTTGTCCCTTCATGTTTTGATGTTTAATGTTTGTTCAACTTCTTTAATTCTTCATTATTCAATTTATAGTCTTCTCAATCTAAAGAAAGCAGTCTCCTTGTCCTTGACAGGAATAACGGTCATCTACAGCAGCATAGTTGTACATCGGGGTAATCTTAAAGTCTCCTTTGGATTCAACAATATAATAGCTCACTGCTTCTAGGTGCAAACTGTGCCCTTCCGGACTTTTACCCAAAATAACTTCTGAGAAGATGGGGGTACCAGGGGAGAAACACACAGAAAAACAAATTCAAGATGAAGTCATCTTTGTCAGCGTCAACACCTGGTAATAGATCACCAATGCATTCTGAAAAGATGTCACATGAGGTTTTCTGGACAATTAATAATTCCATAACACTAAGGCATATAATCCCCTCTGATAAGAAACAAGTACAGGAACGTCAAGGGAAGCATTTCAAATCCACTGCTGTGTTTCCATGCTATTACTCCAAACCCTTTAGCAATAAAACATAGAAAATGCTGAAATTCCCAGTCCTCAGATCTTTACACTGACTGACTGACTGTCAGAGATTTGATTTAAAGATCCGTCTGTTAGTTTATAAATCACTAGTTGGTTTCTGGCCAAAATCCCCTCAGGGTCTGTTGTTTGTTTTCAACCAACCACATCTCTCAGGTCATCAGGGTTAAATCTTTCCATCCCCAGAGTCACAACTAAACATGACGATGCAGCGTTCCATTGCTCCTCAAATTTGGAAAAACTCCCAAAAAAACTGCAGGTCTGCTGAGCTCAGCTGTTTTAAAGCAAAGTTTAAAAACTTTTTTGTTTCTTTTTGTCAAAACATAAATTTTTAAAAACGTTAATTTCTCCAACCTGTTGTGTTTTTAATATCTTTGTAAAGCATTTTGAATGCACTTGATGCTTATTCAATAATAGTACTGGCTACAAGCCCACCCCAACTCCCCCACACACACACACACAATTTTCCCTGGCTGAAAAGTTTAATCGGTAGCTAGCATCTGATCTACCTCCAAACTCGTTGATCTGTTTGTGGCAGGTGGCAAAGAAAAGCATAAAGTAAATCTGAGTTTGTTAGCGTTTTCCCATTTTTCAGCTGTGCAGACAGGCAGATACACAGCATCTGATTTGAAAGACATATTTATGAAGAAATCTACAGGTGATGGTGAATCCTTCTGGGAAAACAGATCTACAGTTTCTGTGTAATGTAAACCAGCAAGCACAATATGAAACTCATCATCAGAAATTAGCTTGCTTTAGCAAACAGCTCATTAGGGCTTTCAGGTTTCTAAGCTAATTATTTGAATTCGAAATAATTGCAGTCAGGTGCACTTTAAACTGACAGGCATTGTGCTGAGATTGGCATTTCAAAGGTTTTGTACTCCCGGATGCTTTTTGAAGCGAAACTGAAAGAAAACGTTCAGATGTTTGGGCTGCAATTACACAGTCTCATCAGTGAAGATTGAAATGTGACAGGCATTTGGTTTCAATGTCTATTTTGACTTTTGGCTTATTATTTTGCAGTGCATATACAAACAAGTGATCTATTGAAAGCGCAAAATGAACCACAGATAGTAAACACATTTGGGCAGTCTGGACTAGGTTAGTAAAAAGGTCTGGTTTGCGTGCCAGACGTTTCATAAACATCTTAAGATGGACCTGAATCGTCTTGTGGCACATTAAATATGGAGATATGTGCCTCAGATATCATAAACTAACTTAGATATGAGTTGAAGCAAGTGTCTGAATAAAACCTGTAAACTTAACCCACTAGCCCACAAATATGCTTCAATTGTTTTTTAAACTTCTAGTAGCTTTAAAGGGGCATATGGAGGATATTTTAACTGCAGACCCTTCCCAAACCCATTATTGCCACCAAAACCATGTTTAGTTCATATGCTGCATATGTTTGTATGATTAATATTTGTTTTTTAAATAAGCTAAATTTGTGTAAACTTTTATTAGGCAGCTTTCCATTGGCAGTAATCATTAGTGTGTATAAAACCACTATTTTCACAACATAACCCCAATTAAATGACAAAATTCATACATATTATGTGTTTAGGAAATTTAATGAATGAAATGTATGTATTTATTCTGCAGGAAAAAAAACTCTAAAATGCACCACAAATGGACCACATTTTGCAGTTTTTATTGAGTTAGGCAGCAACACTTGCTGCTGTCATTTTAGGTGAAACATTTTTTGACATCTGTGATACTCAATGCCTTAGACATGTTACGATCTATCACATGATCACAGCATATAATTTTATTGTTTTACATGCAGAGAACCTACTCAAAGTAGGTTTACAGTACCCTAAAGGATGGTACTGATTACTAAAAATATATTTATTTTTGTTGATGCTTCAACAGCCCAGAACCTGTGCACTCTAAATAAGACCGAATAGTTGATAAAAGCTCAAAATTAAACTTAATTCCAATTTTAGTTTGTCATGTCCCCAGCAACAGATGTATCCAAATCCTGCTCGTCGCACTGATCACAGTGGAAGTGTGTGATGAAGTACTAGGGATTATCATCCAGGTGGATCGCATGTTGACCTCATCTGATTAAGAGCTTGCTGCTGGGCATTATATAAGGAAATTTGGTTTAAAAAAGTTTTAAAAAATTGTTTCCATGTACACATTCTATCTGTACCTGTTGCTGAGATTAGCAGTTTTGTCTTTTAAAATTTATTTTCTTGACACCATCCAGTTAAAAACGGTGTAGGAGTACAGCAAAATTCTTGTAAAAGAAAATTTGGAGAGTGAGTACATTTATCATTTACTGACTGGAGCGGCTGACTCATTTTTAGTGTGAGGAAGTTATACATAAACACAGAACCAACCTTTTTTTCCATCATATCCACTAGGGGGCACTATGACAGCATCCTTGATTTATTTCTGGTGTATCCATCACTTCAAGGGGGGAAATAAACTTAAAAGAAGTTTCAGAATCTGGCCTTTTTGTAGCACTAGACAGGCAAAATCAGAAATTTGTTACCTTATTACATTTTATTTTTATGTGTTGCAAAATATCCACACCTATCCTAAAACATATATTGCTTCCATAAAAGGAAAGCTTTAGTCATGAATACTGATAAGTGAGTTTAGTCTTAGTTTATTCAAGTTCAAATGACCAGGAGAGCCTTAATGATCACACCGATCGTGTGAAGGTCTAATTAAGAAACAGTTCCAAGTCTGTTTTGCTTCAGTCAGCATCTGCTTCTTTCTACACTCAGGTTACTTTTCCCCACTGCAAACCAAAGGGGTGCTGACAGCTAACCTGTAACCCATGCTGAGTGATAATGAGCCACTCTGTGTTCCATTTCCTGTTTGCCTTTTTGTGTCTTCCCCTTCCATTTCCTCTGCTGTAGTTGGTGTTTAATGATCTCTAGTGTGACTTTGTCACACTGCGGCCTGGGAGGTCTGCTGCTGCCTCTTTGCTCAGGAACAGAGGGAGATAACAATGTGCTGATGGTGCCGACCACAACTCCACACAGATGCAGTGGGCGCTTTCATTAAAGATGACATACTCTTCTTCTTTTGCTAAGCTAATATTACACCCTGCCTTTCCTCCTTCCTCATAAAGGGAGGTGTACCGCTGTTTCAGAAGGTTTTGATTCATGTCGTTTTTAAGATGAGAGAACAAAAGAACACCTCCGTCACGCTGCCTGATGTCCGCATCACAGCCACACACATGAACAAATCTGTTTTCCTGTTTCCCCATCACTCATGCAGGTGGTATCTTTTTCACTTTTGCTCATATGTGTTTGCTTTCTGTCCTTGTTATCTGTTTAGGGAGTTATCAGGCTCAGCCAGCCTAAAGGATAGATGATCCAATCTCTGGGGAGAATAGGGGTAAGTGGAGGAAATCATGTATAGTCAAGCCTGAGCAGCCCAAGAAAACAGGAAGTAGTTATTACAATATTTTTGTTTTGTTAAAGCTAAAAAGAAGCTCACAGTTCAAAAATGGGTTGTGGATTAAGGCATTGGCACAAGGCACAATGGCTTATTGCAGCATTGAAACCGAGTCAGACCATAAAACTTATTGGCTAGCATCCGCTATAAACTGCTTTTTATTGTTTACATCCAGCAGCCTCTCAGGATAAAGGCCTCTGTCAGTTTGTGGTAACATTACTGCACTAAAGCTACAGCAAAGAAGGCTTGGTTGTGGCAAACTCTACATCTGCTTTTGTGTAAAAGCTGTAGCTGCTCTGACCCCATGGTTGAATACTTAATGGAAGTCTGTAAGCCAGTCGTGCTATCTATCAATTTCACCATCCCACCACTGTGGAAGAATGTGCCATATTTCTCCTACACAATCCCATGATACCTCCCTCTTATTGGTTTTACTGTAGCCACAGTGGGAGCTGCAGCAAATTGCTACGCTAGCTGAATGCTAACAATGTCAGAGTGTTCTCTTGTGGCTTTATTGCAGCAACCAAGGACCTCACTTTCAATGTACTTAAAGCATCTTTGGCAGTTCTCCTCTATCACTTTCCTCACTCTATCTCTGATTCTTTTAGCTGTGTTCAACTTATCGGCATCTTTGCTCCAATATATTTTACTACACCTGCAATTTTATCTTTTCACTGACTCGATATAGGCCTTCTCTGTGTCCTCTAACCGCAGATTTTCACAATAAGCTAATTATTTATTCCGGTGATTTGGTGATATCACATCAGCTCACACACATGTATATCCTTCCTTGCTGCATTAGCTGTATAAAATCAGCTATTGCTGTTTAAAAGCATGTGATATGGGTTTGTCTGGTGTTACTATTTCTAGGCAGACTAGTCCAAAGCTTATATCACCAAACAAA
Organism: Pseudomugil tenellus; assembly: GCA_037177515.1. Taxonomy (NCBI): domain Eukaryota; kingdom Metazoa; phylum Chordata; class Actinopteri; order Atheriniformes; family Pseudomugilidae; genus Pseudomugil; species Pseudomugil tenellus. The sequence continues at coordinate 5,159,859 of JBAMHX010000007.1, read as the reverse complement.
AATCTGTTTACACTGACTCCGTCTCAGCAGTCACTTTCATCAACAGCCAATAGAAATACAGTAGGCAACTCTATTTGGTGTAAAAATAGTGTCAAATTTTAACAAAGGCAATTCTAAAAACTAGAGATAAGAAAGGCATGTGTGTGAGGAGGTGGGTGGGATGTGGGGTGTTTAATGCTGTTCAGAAAAGAAAGGAAATTCACAGCGCCACAGTCTGCATATAAATATTCTATTAACTTCAGCAGGTTCCATAACGGCATGGCAGTGCAGTAACGCATTCATTGCCTGGAATTTGAAATGGAATTATTGTGAAGGTGGAAGTAGAGAGAGAGAGGTAGTGGTGGAGAAATGGCTGTTTCCTTTCTTCCAATTTTCCTCCTCTCCCCTCTTTCGCCCCTTTACCTTATCACGGGCGACACTAATCCAATTTCAGCTCTGCTTGTGACAGCTCTAATGTGGTTTTGTGTACCGATTCCACCCTCCCGTGTGTGTTCTCACAAACACACAAGTGGAGCATGTACACTTTGAAAGGTCATGCACAGTATCTAGGCATACACAGTGTGCATGTTGTATACCCATTTCACACTGTATGCCCAATACCAATATACAGACAAGTACAGTAAGTTAGCAACTGTTTTCCTGTCTGTTATTTACACAACAGCAATTTACAGATAAAGCATAAGCCAAGCGGATTGTGAATTTATCTGGAATAATAGTGACTCAGCACTGAAGAGATTTAAAGCAGATGATCCCTTCTGACTTTTCATTAACATCTCTAGCAGTTTAGGAAAGAAACACTGAATGACTCTTCATTTGTTTTGTTCACAGCATTGAATTGTTGTATTTATGGAAATTAATATGGCAACATTCAAATTTTACCAAAAACAGTGACTCATGTCAACAGATTATGTATTATATTTGGGAAAATTGCCTCTTAGCTGCACTCAAGCATTTCTAAAGTTAGCACAGTCATGGTTTTTGAGAGGACCCAGTTTGGTAGGTTTTTGGAGATTTGCTTCATCTGCAAAAATAATCCATCCAAATCTTAACAATCTTAAATTTAATCAGTCAGTCACTCAGTCATCAGTCTGACTGATGACTGACTGACTAAATCTTAAAGCTGGTAATTTTACATACAAGTCAAATCATGTTTAAATTCAAGTTGTATCTTTCACACCAAATTTTGACTGTAAAAGCTTGTTTCAAGACCTACTCATACCAGTTCACATATCGACTATACCTCAGCAGGAAAAGTGGTCATCTGCCATTTTGAAGATTACTCGCTTAATTCCAGCGTCACCAGATTACACGTCGATGTGTCCTTGGGCAACACACTAAACCACATCGGCATTAAATGAGGTTGAAAGAAATTATGTAATAGGTAGCACTTCATAGATCACTCCTAAGCAGTGCTGTATGAATGTGTGCTTGAATGTAAAAGTACTTTGATGGGTCAAAAAAGACTAGAAACGTCTTGTTTAAGTACAGCTCATTTACCATTGGGCTGTGATCCTCCACTATCTATGTGAAGCAGCTGGGATGAGGATCCACTCTTTCAAATCCAAGTCATACCCAAGACGTCATTCTTAGCCAAATAAGGATGGTGTGTCCATGCTCTGGTCTAGAAAGGACAGCACCAGTATCTTCAGGCTCTTGTGAACAAGGGAAGGAAGAATAGAGTGGTAGGTTGACAAGGAGATCGATGAGATGTCCATAGTAATGCAGACTCTGCAACAGCCTGGTGTGGTCAGAGCTAAAAGGTGAAGCTATTATCAGATGGTTGACGTTCTTATCCACACTGATGGTCATGAGCAATGGGTGGAAACCAAAAGAATGAGATATCAGATTCAAGTGGCTGAAATGAGTTTATTCCACCAAGGATTTGGGACTCAGAGTAGAGCATATGCTCCTATGAGAAGAGCCAGATAAAATGGCTTGGGTATCTGATTTGAGGTGCCTCCTGACAATGCGCCCGTGGTGAGATGCTGCAGGCATGTCCCGGTTGGAGGAAAAAGTGACCGTGGAGAAAGAAGCCTGGGTTTTCCCAGCAACTTGACCTCAGACAAGTGCTATTGATGGATGACTGGATGGAATAAATCTCTCTGCTCATGTTGTTTTAGTGCGTAATTGTAATATAGCACCAAAGGCTCTGCTGTATGTGCCAATATGTTTTTTTTAACCCACATTTCTTTTAGTTTGTCTTCTTAACAAATTAAAATGTAGAAATTCAGTATTTTTACATTGACCAGACTGAGGTAGATCCAAACATGGTATGAACCTTTCCTTTGCGCTTCCAGCACAACACACAGCTGAGTTACATCAGTCTCATGGGGGTATTGTTGGTGGAGAAATTAGTCTCTCTGCGCCACTGTGATGGATTTTTCTCTCTTTGATTATTGAATCTCTCTGCAGAATTGTGAGATCAGAAGTAAGCCCTTGGCTCTTTGATTCAGAGTGACTGACACCAAAGGTTGGTGTTTGCCATTGATGGTTTAGAGATTGCATTGTAGTGGCTAGAAATGGGAAAAATACGCCCACTCACAACAAAGCTGGACAGAAATTTAATAAATCATACCAAAGATGTACTTCAAAAGAACGAATACTGGAAACTGGAAACTGGTCTCACAGGGATGGAAACTGCCATCTGCTGGTAATTCACTGATTCTGTACAGTAAGGCAGTACAGCGCGTGTTATTAGTGTTGCTTAGTGTTTTAGAAAAGCAGGCTTGTGCAGGCATCTTGGTGATGCAGGCAGTCATCTGGAAAACTTCCATGTTTTGAAAATATGTTTCGTCATAAAGTTTGGATGGAATCCTACAGTGTAAATTTCTTATTTTCAGTGTGAAAATGAGCCTTTTAGTGGGGTTGTCCTTAAATCACAACACAAGCCAGTCTTTATTTGATTGATATTCCTGGGGAAAGTTTAAAACATATTCTGCAGATAAAAGTTTCCAGAGAACATTGTTTATCCCAGCCTAATTGTGAGGTTTTTAGTGGGAACAACTCCAGTCTGTAAACAGATGCTGAGTTGATTTCCCACTGTCATTGTGTTTTTAGCATACAGTTATTGCATGCGTGTGGTGCGTAAAGAAATAACATGATTTCTTAATAAATAAATGAATTATAAATGAGTTTTTATACATTTATTCCTTTTATTGATCTTCTGTCTGCAGGTTTAGCTTTGACTGCTTTTTTTGGCAGGTAATTAATATTTTTATGTGCTGACTGAAACCTAAAAGCAGATAATTATGCACATTATTGGTGACTCTGGCAATAATTTTTTAAATATCTACAACCAAAATGTGATTTCTTATGTAATTTTGTTAATTACATCCATTTACACTATTATATTATGATTCTTATGAATCAGTACATAATCTTTTTTTGTAGTTTGATCCAAAAGAGGCAACAGACCTAGTTCCTGTCATGGAAGTATTTCAGCTTTTGTGAAGTGGTGATGATGGGGAGAAACACGCACTGAGCAAGTCTGTGTGAGGCGAAGTTTTGCATTTTATTCCAATAACTCAAACAAGCCCTAAAGGAGGCAATTTTTTCCTGTGGCCTCTTCTGTCATCAAGTCATTTTATAGTGACCACATAGCATAAGAGAGGAGATGACATGCAAAGATGTTTAATGTGCAGTGTGTTCCTTTATTGATTCTTAAAGTTTATTTTTCCCCTACATGTACACCCTGTACCTTGCAATTTCACTAAATGTGCATATACACAACCTTCAGTACACCAACAAACACAATACTTTTCAAAGAGTTACTGCTGGGAATTGTTTAACAATTGCGATTTTCCTCCCTCAGAGGAACATCTTTTTTTAAATTTTTGTGCACAGTTGGGTAGCAACGTTCTAATGTGAGGCAAGGTCACAGAGTCTTTGTCAGAAAACTCTGCAGAGGACAAAAAAGGGAAAACAAATGGTGGTGAAACAAAAAGCCAACATCACCCCCGCAGCAGGGGGGTAATTGCATCACAAAGAGGTAATTTAAAACAGGGTTGAAGCCAGGCGGTGGTAGGGTTTTGCATGTGTGTGCGCAGTTGTGTGACTTATTGTTACAAACACACAGCAGTCCAATGGCGAAGCAGTTCAGTCAGCAGTGTGTGTCGTACATCATTCAGACAATAATGCGGCAGAGTTTTAGAGATCCTGGCTGAAGGATTGTTTACGCTGAAATAATGGATGAACCTCACTCTCAGTTTTAACCACATTTGTCATAAATAGTCATCTAACGCAGCCTGTAACCCAAGAATCCTCAGCAGCAGCTCGATAATAATGGTAATAAAATGCTCCATGGGTAACATAGGCTCCACTCAGCACTCTGTTATTCATTAGTTTAATTAGAGAAGTATTAGGGTATCTATATTTAGTGCTTTTACTAATCAAATTAATTAAGTTAATGTAAATGGTAGGAAATATAATTTTTCATCACACTCTGACTCATTCCATACTCACCAAGAAATTTCCTTTTTGAAACTCAAACATATGAGAAGAATGACTCTGGCATTTGATTGGTCTACAGAAACTGCTCCTTCTGAAGTTAACATAGAGGATGTTAAAGTATAAATGTGAAATAGTTTCAAAAGCTTTTTTTGTTTAGCTTCTCTTTATTTTATCCTTTTTAAAATCATCATCTGCCATAAGCTCCATGGAAATCATTGATGATGCAACATTTCAAGACATCTTGATTTTTCTTGATGTTTCCCTGCTGCAACACACCTCACTCAAATTGATGGTTCATTAACTGGTTTGTGCTCTAAGTGGTTCTCTAGAACTGGAGTGTGTGGTTGTTGATCAAAAATATTTAATAATTTTGATATTATCTTTAAAAAATGGGGAAAACATATCAGCAAAATCTGGTGATGTATTCCTTCAGTGTATCCGTTTAACAAAAAACTATTGAAACAGGTAAAAAAGAGACAAAAAAATATATATGTATATCAAAGCTGCATCTAATTCTAGTAGTTATAGGTAAAACACCCAGATGTGCACTCCGGATGGTAAAAAAATGGTGAAGGATAATGGAAAAGATGTTGGGTGAGAATACACAGAGACATAAATCCAAACTCTTGATCACAGAGGCTGAATATCACAAGAGGTTAAGAAGTGGGAATTGTCCTTTAATTGTCCTTTGCTGCCTGCAGTACAGCTCGGGTCATTTGGTGGCTTGTTAGTCCCAGAAACACTATGTGTAATGAGCTCCCAGCCTGCTGGAAAAACTAGCACAGTGCTTCAGCCTGAAGTATCCTGAAGTGGTCTGACCCCTCAGCTGAAACCCTCCCAGGCAAGATGGCTGGTGGTGAAGCCCAGCAGTGTAGTCTGGGACTGAAGCTCAATCCCTGTGATTCTTAGGTTAGATTAAATAGTCTTTTTTATTAATTTTGCCAAGGAGGTCTCCTTAGTATCAAGCAGCCAAGAACTGTTCTCATTTTCTAAATTCCAAGAAAAACAATTATTTTGTTATCTTCTTCAGCAAAGGTAATCTGTGAATGAAAATGGGAGGGGGTCACTGTGCCGTTTTAGCAGTGATGCAGGGCAGCTGTTTGCAAAAATACGCAAATGTCTGTTTAACCCTTTAAAACAAACCTAAGAACAAATGGGCAGAATAGTCCAGTTTTTCAAATTTGTTCTAACAATTTGGTTTAACAATTTGTTTTGGTATTTTCATTATTATTACCATGTGATAGGTTAAAATTATTGTAGTGTGATCTTTGGCTTTCTTGTGTTCACCAAGGGACAGGAGACCAATATCATATGGTGTACTGATTTTTGAAAAAAAAAACTTTCTACCATAAAGTGTTGAAAAATGTCTCAGAAACTATATCAAATATGATATCTTTGTCTTTATAGGGCATTGTCATACTCAATATTTTATTGGTTGACAGTAGGTCAGACAATCAGTGTTAAGGGAGAGTACATGCAGGAGAAGCAGCAGAAACATGGAGAGCAAATGCTCAGTAGATCAGATTTTTATACTGTGGTGCCCCTGATGGTTAATTTGACATCTCTGTCATCCAGTCCCTTCTTTGAGCCAGTAAAAACCAGTCAAATATTGATCACATTCTTATTTGTTTCTCTTTGTTTTATTGGTCCTGCCTTCTTTGATAATATTTTCATGTATTTCTTTGCTGTATTAGGCATGGTGAACATACAGAAAAGTCAGTGTGTTGATGTCCAATTGCTGGTGTGTGATGCAGTGCCATAAGGTAGAAGGCAGCTGTACATGATGGTCCAGGCTAGGAAGCCACTTCCAGATTGTAGGTGATTGAAAAATAGTATGAAGGAGGAAAACCTATTCTTTACACAATGTTGTTGTAGTACTTCTCTGTCATTAAAGTTGTCCTTATGTGGATATCAAAGGAAACTGAGGTGAAGTGTATTTGAATGAACTTTGTGGATGACCCTGAAGTGGTCTATGCTTCATGATGGAGACTATTCAGCAGTTGGTCTCTTCTCCACTACTCTTCATGAGGATGACTAGCATGCAGCTCTAACTTGACACTTTTGTACTTTGAGGATAAGCTGGTGCTGCTTCTTCTTTTTTAAAAATTTTATTCCATAAAAGGGTTACTTGTGTTTCTATGTTTGAACCAGTGTCCAGCTTTCTATATTGGCTATTTTGACTATAGCTGTACATTTGGATCCTACCAGTCCCTTTGAAAGCTTGCCGGTGAGTCTAGATGTCTTAGATGTCTTAGAGGTGAGCATGTTGCTCCTAAATAGCTTTTTTGGGACTTTTTAAATCATCTGCAGTCTCCATTTGCCCCTCAATAGAGACCATTTCTAGTTTAACTGACTAGCTGTAACAGTGGGATTTTCAATGCCCCACTTTCATCGTCTTTCTTTTAACATCCTCTGTTTCTCTGCAACTAGAATGGGATCTGGATTTTCATCACAATTAGGCTTAATGTGCCCATCTTCATCAGAAGCTGTACCATGGTTTGGGTCTCAAAGTTAGGCTTTTGGCAATTTGCTGCCCTAAGTCCTTGGTCAGTTTAGGGTGACCCTGGCTCGTAAGTGATTTGCTATTGTGAACTTTCTTTGGAACTGAGTTTTTTTTTTTTCCTGCTGCATCATAGTCAGGGCAGCTAGTTGACTTTTGAGCTTAGCTACCTCCCTGCTTAGTTGCTGTGTAAGAGAAGTGAGTGTGGCGCATGCACCTTTTTCTTCATCACAAGTTCCTACTGTCTGTACATTTACTGTGGCTTTCTGCATGGAGTTGCTTAAATACTGCAAAGCTTTGGCTGCATGCCAGTCTTCCTCAGTGCGTAACAGTAAAAGCAGCTCTGCAAATGACGGTGGATTTGTCTTTCTCTGCTTCAACTGACGTTCAGAGAGTAGGGAATTCTCCCAGCATCCCCTGCAAAACTGACGAGATGTTTATCAACATCATGACTTGAAACTCCACCTCTTTTAAGAGCTAGGTTTAGTACCACCTGCAGATGCTGTAGGTATGCAGACGGCTTTTCCCCTGCATCTTGAAAAGTATCTAAGAACTTTGCATAGAGTTCATCACCATCCTGCACAGTCCCATAAGCAGACTCAAACAACTGTAAATTTGCAGCTGGTAAACTGGTGGGACTCAAATGTTTAACTATATCAGCTGCTGGAGGTAATAGGCTTTCCTAGAACGCTGAAGATCAGATTCAGCGGTATCAGTTAGAATCAGATCAATATTAGAGTGCCAAGTGTCAAAATCTTGCCTAACTGTGTAATTGCTCAGCATGGAGCAATCCACTGCATCCTGCAACAACACAGTGTGACTACCACTGTTGATGTAGAAAAACAGTCAATGCCAGACTTGAGTTTCAACTTTGGAGATTCTCCGATTTCTCCAGAATGGAAAGAACGCATGACGAAAAAACTAAAAAAGATGCTGGAGGTTTTTGCTCACCATGATTTGGATTTTGGGTGTACTGATAAGGTGAAACATCTATTAAACTCCATGACAAACTCCCTTCAAATATCGTCCAAGACCCATGCATCCTCAGGATATTAGGGCTGTAAGGAGACACCTCCAAGAATTGCTGGATACTGGTGTAATGAGGGAATCAGAATCCCCCTTTTCCTCCCCTATTGTTGTGAGTAAGCGCATCAATGACATTCACTTATGCATAGATTACCGCAAGCTTAACTTGCAAACAGTAAAAGATGCATACACTCTGCCAAAACTCGAAGACACCTTCTCAGCATTGACAGGTTCTAGGTGGTTCTCAGTTCTCGACCTCACGCCAGGATATTATCAGATTGAGGTCGAAGAGACTGACAAACCAAAGACTGCATTTGTCACCCCATTAGGTTTCTGGGAATTTAATCGCATGCCACAGGGCATAACAAATGCACCCAGTACTTTCTAGAGACTAATAGAGAAGTGTGTTGGAGACATGAACTTAAAAGAAGTTCTTGTCTTTTTGGATGACTTGATCATTTTTTCCAAGTCTTTGGAAGAGCATGAGAGCAGACTAATGCGGGTGCTGAATCGTCTGAAGGAGTATGGCTTACAGTTATCTCCTGAAAAGTACAAGTTTTTTTCAAACATCAGTGCGCTATCTTGGCCACATAGTGTCTGAAGCTGGTGTTCAGACAGACCCTGAGAAAACTGAAACTTCAAAAACCTGGCCAATTCTGAAAACTCTGAAAGAGCTAGGAGCATTTCTAGGCTTCTCAGGTTATTATCGGCGCTTTATTAAGGATTATGCAGCCATTATGAAGCCACTTAACAATCTGACCCATGGATATACACCACACCACAGTAGGTCAAAGGCTTGTGGGAAACCAGAGCAGCATCATGAGCCTCGACAACCTTTCGAGAGCCGATGGATACCTGAGTGTCAGCGTGCAGCTGGGAGCAGCATTATTCAAAGAACACTAAGGGAGACTCAGAGCCATTGCCTTTGCTAGTCGGGGGCTATCACGAAGCAAGTCTCTGGTTCCATCTCACAAACTGGAGTTTCTTGCACTCAAGTGGTCAGTGACAGAGAACTTTCATGATTAGCTATATGGGAGTCAGTTTACTGTTGTCACTGACAGTAACCCTCTAACCTATATACTGACATCCGCAAAGTTAGATGCCACTGGGTACAGATGGCTTGCAGCATTATCTAACTTCTCCTTTAAACTGCAGTTTCGTGCAGGAAAACAAAATCTGGATGCTGATGGCCTGTTCGGGCGTAAACACAGACTACCTGTTGACCTTGCTTATAGTTTGCCTCTGAGGGAAGTTCGGCAAAAGTTGCATTTTCAGTATGTTCAAAACCTCGCGTCTTGAAGAGAGCTATAAATTAGCCTCTGAGAATGCCTGAAAATTGTCTGAAAGAAACAAAACCAGGTTTGACAGAAAATGACGAATTCTGAGCTTGAAGTTGGGGATAGGGTTTTAGTGAGGAGCGTACGACTACAAGGCAAACAAACTTGCAGATTAATGGGAGGCTGATGTCCACGTTGTTGTTAAGCAAATTGGAGACCTCCCAGTTTATATGGTGCAAACTGAGACCATGGAGGGTCCCATGCGGACACTGCATCGCGACATCCTATTGCCTTGTAGTTTCCTTCCATTCTCAACCTGGAACCTCCTCAGCACAAAACTGTGCATCGGCCTCCAATGCGACAGGTATTGAAAGATAGTGATGAAACTGTTGAAAGTGATGGGGAAGATGAACTTCCATATCACTGGACCCCTGAGCCTCTGTCTCATACTATCACTAGGTTTTCTGTGGTGTATGACATCCCAAACACCCGAGAAATAGGAGATACTGGATCTTGCAAAACTGGTCCTCACAGTGCTGATCCCTACGTGAACACACTGTCTCTCCATTGACTGAGGAATCTGAAGTCTCAAGTCCCGAGAGGGGGGATAAGATATGTCTGCATGTTGCAGGGGATTCCCCTGAGGAAGCTGCCCTAGGAGAGTATGAGACTGTTGACAGTCAGGATTCCTTAAAGCTCTTAGATGATGGAGGTGGTTTGTCAGGAAAATGTGAAATGCCCTCGGAAGCCTCTCTTGATGAGCAGTGTCACACAGTTGAGACATCACAAGAGCAAGAAAACATTTCTGCTACGAGTGACAAGCCTGATGACAGGGGTAGAACCAGCCATGAATGTGCTGATAATAGTATTGCAGATGAGTTTCCAGACAACCTATGTCCTGGAGCTAACAACCAGGATCCGGAAACTGTGTTCCGAGAGAAGCCTTTGCGATTTCATTATCCTCAAATAGGCAACCCACTTATCTGTATTGTTCAAGCTCTTTTCCATGGGCTAACTGTAGCTTATACAGAGGCTTTGGATAATACTCATGACACAGGATTCCTCTCCTGCCACTCACCCGCAGTTGTAACTTCACAGCCCACTAGTACATGCAACGGGACGTGCATGAAATTAGGAGGGGAGGGTGTAACCCAGATAACAAAGGGTTAAGCAGCAGCAGTACATCAGCCAATCAGATTAACACACACGGTGTGTCTTGCCAACCAAAGTGGTTGGTAGTAACTCAGCTACTCTGTGACCAATCAGAGCCCTTGTACAGACATAGTGAGGCTGCAGCGCTGAGGAAAAGATGATAGAGAAACCTCTGGAAGGCCATTCACTGGAAGAGTGGATCTGCTGCTGAGCCGAGCGCTTTTGGGTGAAATTATTCTGCTCCCCAAACCTTAAGTGTGAGAGTCGGGCTTTCAAATTGGTGAGTCTGCTCTTAAAGTTATTAAGTGTAGAGAAGTTTTTGGTTAAAGTAATAACTTATCTCAGTGCTTACTATGTTAGCATCAGTGAGCCAAGTATCCATTAGCTTATTGCTCGTTCTTGCAGAGACACTGCTTGTTAAAATAAATTAATAAATATAGCCTTATATGTTAAATTTAGAGGATTAAAGTGTTACTTGTTGATGGGTTCCTCTTAAATTTCTCCTTGCTGTGGTTACAGTGTCCTTTTAGAATTGTTTTCAGAGCCAGGAGCTGATCTGTATTTACTTATGCATTTTAACTGGTTTCATTAGGAAAAATGGTCACTGAAATGTAGGTATATGCTTGTATTTGATGTGTTCAGCTATTTTGTAATGTCAAATCCGTTACATTCATGTATCTTTGTTAAATTTGATATGAGAAATTGCACTAAAGAAAAGAAAATTACATTTAATTTAACTGTTTTAAGATAAATGGTGTAGAGTAGTGATTGGTATCTTCTGGCCATGGTGACACAATCAGGCCAGGTTTTTGAGGTCGAGTGGAACCTTGACGGCAAGCCTCACAGAGAAGACTCCCTGAAATCCTGCTACCTGTGGATGGACTGGATCAGAGAGCAAGCAGCAATGCACATCTTCCTTCTCTTATGTGTGGTAGGATAAAACATCGCACAGGCTCCAGCAAGACTCTTCCCTGTTACTAGAGCTTACCACGCACAGCAATGACGGGCTTTGACTGATTTTATTTTATTGACTGACTTTCAATGGACACTTCTGGCTTATTCATAGCCAGCTGCACCTAAACTGTGCCTGTGGATGGACTTGGAACACTGTCCTCACATAGATCTGATTGTGTTAAGGAATGTTTGTTTAATATTGATTTGGTGAAGATCCTCATTGGTAAAGGTATTGAGCTTAAAAAGTTTAAGACCATCATCACTCTGAAGAAATTTGATTAGGTAATCAAATACGAGTGCACTGAGGTTAGGGAAAGAACTTATACAGTTTTTTTTAAAGGGGGAACTCTGTATTTTTACCGGCCTTATCTCTATTTTGTGCATCCCCATTCAATTGTTCTTTTGTATCAATGTAATGGTGCCCTTTTGTTTTATTCTTTTCATCTTGTGTATGTAGGCAGAAATTAATATTAATACAAGGTACCTTCTATTCAGTTCCTGTTTTATGTTTTTGTTATTGCACTAACCTCTGCCTCCTAGTAGAACCAAGCATCTTCTGAGTAAGGCCCAAATTTCCATCAATCTTCCAGTGTCTTCCTTAATCGGAGACACGTGCTACACCCACATCACAAAAATTTTGTGTTAATTAGGCAGTGTATGTAACTTTCAAAAGCATATTTTTTGTTTTTAAGTTCACATTTACTCAGAGCAAAATTTATTTTAAAGCCATCTATCTGCTAATTCAGATTTAGTAAATTTAAGAGTGACTGATAACTTTAAAAAAAATGTAAGTTTTAATTTTTTTTTTTCCAGACAAAAACTCAGCAAATAAAAAAATGTTTTTTTCATTCATTCTTTCATTTTCTATACTGCTTAATCCAATCTGGGGTTATGGGCCAAATTTATCAACAATTATTCAATAATTTTCTTGTGGATAAATTAATAAAAATGCATCTTGTAGTTATTTAGATGATTTGTTGTTTAAAAAAAAGAGATATTTACACAGAAAAAGGCACAATATTATACATGCTTTCAGCTAATTCATTTGGGTGTCAGAGGTTAAACAGCATTATTGTGCATTGAATTCCACCTTTATTCAGCCCTTTATTTCAACATTCTTAAAAATTGATTTAGTGAGCTTTACTTCAGGCTGTTTCTAGGCATTATTTTCTACTGGTGGGAATGGTTGTTTCGCCTCTTAAGGTCACAAACTGAATGATCTCTGACCCACACATATGAGCACACATTTTCTTGAAAATTGGAGCAAGCAACTTAGAGATGATAGAATTTTGTCATATTTGGCCCTAATACACAGGCGATGGGAACAGATATGACTTTTATAAGAACATTTCTTTAGGGAATTTTGCATATTAGGGGACTTTTTAAGTGTTCAAATGTTATCTCACTGCAATTCACTGTATTTAATTGGATGAAATTTTCCTGTCTAAACATCAAATTATCCTGAATAGTGTCTTAATACATGCATCTAGAGACAATGAATCAAACAGGTCTAGCCACAGAAACACTCTCTATGCCTTCTCTTTTCAGTGAAACTCAGAGAGCATCAGCGCATTTAGATGCCCTGGATGTGGACAAGCTGCATATGTACCAACTGTGTTGCCAAGGCCCAGTCTGTAATCCCTTCCTCATGGCGGACAAACACCCTGTTGCTTGTCACGATCCTTTCAAACATCAAGCAATTTGCACTCCTCTCATCTGGGTTTGGCAAGTACCATTCAAGATGTCAGAGAGGACAAAATTGTCAGAGCTTTTAAGAATTGAATGTGTCACTTAATTATACCATATATTTCCACCTGCAACCATCTACCATTAAAACGCACGACATGTACCCACGTATAGTTTTTTTTTATAAACTCAACATCATCTTACGTCCACTCACACACATAGGGCTACCTTAGTTTTTGTGAGAAGATTTTCTGTATTTATATATATGTGCAGTGATTCTTTTTCTTTGTTAGACTTTTCTCTTGAGGTCTTGATGAAAATGCAAAGTTGTGCTATCAAAGAATTCATAAACAAAGCACCAGATTTCCTTCTATGTTGCCTGCTGTGCCTGAGTAAAGGCATATTTTATTGGCCATGTGGGTATTGCAATCACAGCTTGCTTGCAAAGTCTTCAAGAGTGGCAAATGGTTTTCATGATGCAGTTGTGTCTGACTGGCACATCAGGCATCAACGGGGACAACAATGTAGCTGCAAAGCTAAGGTTAGACCTGAAAAAGACCTAAAGTAAAAAGTTAAAGGAAAAAACTTTTTTTCACGGTATCTGTTAACTACGGAAGCCGACAGCGGTCGTACTTTTCTCATACTTTTTTTCAGTGGTGATCTCGAGATAACAATATATTTTCTCGTTTTCTCGACATTACGAGTACCGTTTTCTCGTGATAATGGGATAATTTATCTCGTTTTCTCGTGAAAACGAAATTTGTTTTCTTGAAAAAACAAGATAATTAGGATGGGCTCAGTATTATCGTGTTACACCTGATTTCATTGATCTAAACTGACCCTTGACAGATGGGGGAGATGCTACAGTCATTGTGTATATGTGTAACTTTGTGAATGAGTAACTGGTAAAACTTAGTAGTCTGATGATCGCAATTTCAACCTTTATCAGACCTGATAGAAATAAAATCAGGTTTATTGTTCAGTAATACACCAGTCTGGCCTGACAGGCTGCGGTCATCCAAGCTGACACTTGCAGTTACGTTTCAAGAGAGCTGCTATTCACCTGCCTACACTTCCCTCTTAAATTCAGTTGCACAAGAAAACATGTAATACGGTGCTTCTTATGTGGAAATCTCCAAATGGACATAGTTCGAAATACCATGTCCCGATTACTTGTCATCACCATGAACCAGTATCCACCGAAAGTTCTGCGTCACCTATTAAGGTTTTGTTCTAAAATGCATTAAAATATTACTTTTTGGCCGTTACAGTAGCTGCTGTGATGGTGAAAAGCATGAGAATAGTTTTGCCTAAAACTATATAGTAAAATATTTTTGTCCTTTGACAGTGGAGAGTATTTAATTATGCTACTATTTAGAATTTCTTCTAAAATAGACTTCTTTGTCCTCTTGGAGTTTTCTACATATACAGTACCGTAGTTTCTGGTGTTTGCACAACTGAATTTTATCCGCGGCTCCAGCCCACTTGATGACTTTCTGCAGGGTCGGCTCACATGTTCTAAATGTTTCTGGGATGCCTCGGTACAGTCAAGCCAAGAAAACATTAGTTGAGGTGCTGTTAAATAATAAAATAATAAGCTCTCATCCATGATGAACGACAGTTCCCTCCTCCTCCTCCCAGAACACTGGCAGCCCTGCAGAGCTGCTTCTGCACCAGACTGTTGCATCCAAAGCGGCAGGTGCTTAATTCCTGCAGACTGGAAGACAGCGCTGCTCCCAGTGCAACACGAACAACTAATAAAATCCACTGCAACAAAAACTGCAACTGTTAACAACAAAATGTTTCTGTCTGGAATTCATCCTATATGTGTTCTTTCCGAGATCCCTCCTTGTCTAAAAACATGAATCTTAGACTGATTTGTGTCTCTAAGTTATTGCAAAGAGTCGGATATGTTTGTTTCTGTTAGTTCTGATGTGCTATAAACAGCTCCAGTCCACCGTACGTTTGATTAATTCGTTATCTCGTGATAATGAGATCATTATCCCGTTACCACGAGAAAACAGTAGTAAAAAAAATCTTGCGAGGATGACCGCTCTCGGCTTCCGTAGTTAACATTTCAGAAGCTTTTTCCTAATTGTTTATACATTTTTTGTGATACTAAATTAAATCAACCTGTAATCACACCAACTACATCTGCAATCATCTGGATATATCCATTTTACAACTGGATCATCTACTCCGTACTCCGTTCATTCTAAATATCGCAATAAAACGTGCCTTTTGTCCCAAAAATGTAAAAGATGGAACACACTTTTGTTGCACTTACACATCACCACACGTGATAGGAGGTTATTTTACTGGTTCATAAAGATGGTGTGGTATGTGGTTTTTAGAAAGGAAAATGAGGAAGAAGGGCTTGGAAAAGCTGTAGTATCTGCAGAAAGTAGTACCCTGCCATAGACCCATATGTGTCTGAAGAGCTGATTTGAAGCCAATAGGCAGGTCCTACCATCGCTATCTTGGTGTTTCGTCATTATTGGAAAATCCAAAAATGGATGAAAAGGTGCAGCTGAGAAAGCTCTGTCACGGTGGGGCCAACAGGAAGCAAGCAGCTGCAACCAGTGATAGCGCTGATAGCCCTTCTGACACATATCAATTGAAAGGACACGCCTCTAAATTTAAGATTAAATTAACATAGAAACAGGGGCATTAGAAAAAAAAAATCAGCAGTCCTAGAGCTTTTATGATGGTCAATTTGATCTAATAAACCTAAAAATGTTTTAACAAGGCTGTAAACATGTTTATTTCAGCTGTGAAATCTGACATTTTAACATGGGAGTCTACAGGGATTGCCTTCTCATTGCAGCCAGTCCTCTAGCGGTGAGGGGTAAAATGCAATCATTTCCACTTCCTGATTGGCCTCAAAATCGGCAGTCAGAGATTGCCGTCTGCTCACATTGCTGAGGTTTAAACTATGCCAGGAAGGATGTTTTTAATTAATTAGTGTTCGCTGATTATTGTCAGCTAGTTGTCTTTTGGCAGCAGTCTGCTTGAGACAAAAGAAATGTTTCTATGTATAATTCCTTTCCTATTAAATGTAATTTAATCTTGACTAATCAAATTCAAATTGAATTGATTTTCAGCTCTATTTGCTCTTCTGAGTTTGGAAGAGAACCATATTATTTTTATGCACTTTTGGATAGCTTAAGGCGTGAGATTAAAAACTACAACTCATGTTTTTGGTAACATTTTTAGCTTGCTCTGGCTTTGAATGAGAAATATGAGATTTGATGCTCCAATAGTCCACGTCATATGTGCTCATTTTAACATCGTCCTTTTATTTTAAGTACAAAATTAGTATCTTAAAAGCTGTACTAGAGTGATATCATGCAATTTATCTGGTTGTGAAAGTCACTTGATTTGACATTGATAACTTTAAAACAGATATGTCAGCCAGAATGTTTCTACTATGTGTGGATTGTAAACTTGTAGATATTGTCAGTCAAGGATTTTTGGGCTTGTTTTCTGAAGTATAGTTCCTACTTGATGCTTCCTCTCCTCCTTTTATGACAACTGTCCACAATAAGGCCTGGATGCCAAAGAGAGAATAAGAATGCAGTAATCTGTTTTTCTCAAGAACTAAAGCTCCAAAGCCCCTACCACCCCAATAACTATGGAAATGTGTAAATGAAAGTGTACAATGAGTACAGTGTATTCTGTGTGTGTATAGTGTACTGAAGGTCTCTCCATGAAGGCCACCCATAAATTTGGATTTTTTTCCTCCATAAAATAGGACCTTTAAAAAAATTACCCATGAATTTATCTGTCGAGCGGTTGTTATAGTACATTTTATTTATTCATATCAGGGATGCATGTCAAAATGGATATCAACACAGTCCCATAGCCAGAACCTCACTGGTTCAAGGCTCGGCTGGAGAAAAGTTTGAACATTGGCCTTTCTGTATGAAGTTTGCATGTTCTCATTGTGTATGCATACTCTGACTTCTTCCCAGAGCCCAAAAACCAGCATGTTAGGTTAATTGGTTACTCTAAATTGTCCTCCTGTGTTGGCTGTATGATGGACTGACCTGTAGTGCGCACTCTGCCTCTTGCCAGTTAATTGCTGGGATAGGCTCCAGCTTTCCCATGACCCTAAATTGCATTAAACAGTGCAGAAAATAATCTGCTGGTCTGACTTCTATAAATTAATGTTGAAACATTTGTTTTGTGACTATAAAGCTTGTTTTATCACTGACAAATGACTGTTTTGGTGTAAGTAATCAATAAATTAACTGAGTTGTGTTTTTATTGAAGTAACTGTAACTAGTTCCTTTTTTCAGCACAGTAGTACTCCTAGGTGAGTAAGTTAGGAAACAAAAACTGACATTTTAAATTATAAATCATGCAAAAATACATCCTACTTTTTGACTTAACAGATGCCATGTTTTCATAATTGTTGTTGCTGGGATGATACATTTTATCTGGCTTGTCTCGCACACTTTTTTTGCAGCAAAATAAACAAGCAAATTGAATTAAGAGAGAGCAACATTTACTTATTTGCATTTACAGATTTGTTTGACTTTTACTGTAACGTGTTGAATAGCCAAACCTAAAAACATCATGTGTTCTGAAAAAGCTAAAAACGACTTTCTAAAAAGAAAGGTCCAATTGTTTTTAAATAAATCCAAAGCACAAAGTGACAGTCTTGCTACGGTGTCCAGTCTTTTCTACATGGAAACCTTTAAGAGGCTTAGAGGGCATTTTTGGGCAATTTCTCCTTTCATTCAAGATTTGTGCTGAGCGAGGCTAAACAAGCAACCTCGACTTAGCTCGCACTGATTGAATTTTTATTGATTTACCTATATATCTACACGAAAGTCAGCAAACGAGAAATTTCCAGAATGTTGGATTAATAGTACTTACATGCTACGTTAGGTAGTTTGTGGGTAGGAAACATCTCAAGCTGGTAGATATTTCCTTTCATTGAGCTTGCACATTAATGAGTTTTGTTGCAATGGGAAAAGAGCAGACACATGGGGACAAGAATGCTGAGCAGTGTTTTCTCCTTATGTGAAGCATGTGAGGGGGTATGACTCATGCTTCCCACAGACAGCTTTGCACATATAAACAGCTTCTTAAGCACACAGGAGTTTAAAAAAGTGCAACTACTCTCAATGCAATCTAAAAGAAGTGTCGTTTTCCAAATCATTTTAAATACATTGTGCATGTTGTATTTAAAACGTTTTAATATCAATGTATAAAACAGACATGCATTGATGCCTGTCTGTTTTCAGGCATTGTGCCTGAAAAGCCTAATTTCTTGATAGTACAATAAATGTTTGGATAAAGCAGTCTGTGGTAATTGTTGTTAAATAACTAAATGTTCATTTCTCACTTGGTTGAGTTTAAATTTTTTCATTAGTATCATAACGTGACTGAAAAATAGGCCTTTGCACATTGTCAGACATGGCTTTAAGCTTACGTTTTTTGCCTGGTGATATGATTTAATGACAAAATGATGCAACACCTGGTGTATGTATTGAAGAATCTCATGTATAATCGATGTATAATACTATTGACATAATGATTAATGAGAAATAACAAAAAAAAACATAGATAATTGTCTCAATAATTAATACCTAAAATTAACTTTGGAACACATGGACTTTGCATTGTTAAAAATGTAAAAAATTGACTGACTTGTAATAAAGTGAACAGATAAAGTACTAGATATTGTGGCTGTTATTTTTCCCCCTAGATCTCCACCTAAAATCAATCTTTGAGATCTGCTCAGCCTTACAAAGACTACAAATACCAGGAAAAGGTGCCACAAAAGCCAGCGAAAATGTCAAAGAAGGGAAAGGGAAAAAAGCAGAATTTTTTCTGTAATAGGGTTTTTTTTTTTCTACAAAATATTTAAAAGAATGTATTTGTGAGTCAGAACAGGACTGAGGTGATTAACTTAGGCTTTATCTGTGAGAAAAGGACAATAACAAGGTTGTAGCTCAACCCTTTATAAGTGTATGGATGAGGACAATGCTTTTCTGATTTTATCCACTGTGATAAAGTGTGATTCACATCTGATTCACACCCAACTTGGGCAAAACATTTGCATTATTATCGATATTTTTAGTTTGACCGAGCAAACATGTAGCAACACTAAACAAGACAGCTAATTCATTATTTCTTATTGATCCCAACAACAAGGCTTCATCCGGATCTGTCAGACAGCTTATTTCCAATAGATCTGTGTAGCTGTATGACACTCCAGAGTTTATTCTCATCCTGTCTTCCTCTTATTTTCTGCCAGTAGCTTTTGTTTTTAAATTTTATTAGCCCTCAGGTACTTCAGAAACGTTTCAGGCCCTGCCATATGAATGTTTAGTAAGTCTTGCTAAATTAAATTTTAAGTTTAACTAATATTTTTTGTAAGTGCTAAAACTAGAAACCAACAAAACTTTGTTGTAATTCATTACATCCAGCAAGGCTTGCAAGACCATAGTAGCCATGAAAGTGTGAAAGACACAGCCATTAGAGCACAATGTCTGTATCTTCATAATTTTATTCAATATGACTCTGCGACAGCTGTAACGTTTCCATCTTTTAAACAAAACCTCTCATTTACTGCAGCCGGCTTCACTTGTGTGTTGCAATGTGGTCCTCCGAGACACCATCAGGCCTGTAATGTGATTACCATAAACCTTGAGCCATGCACATTTACAGCACAAACAGCGAGCACTCCAGCAACCAGGGGACACACACACACACACACACACACACACATACTAGATTTTCACTGCCTCATTGTCTTTTTGGAAGCTGGGTGGTGAGATAAACCAAATATAGAGTGTGGAGGTGGGGTTGTTGTCGGCGACGAGTGTGGCACTGGTGTTGGTAGGACTCACGTTTCTCCTGTTCCACCGATGCCAGATGCTTTCAGTATGCCAAAGACAGCTACGTGCTACACACCCCTCCTTACACCATCCTCTGCCAGCCTGACACAGCCATCTGTGCATTTGCTTGGCAGCCTCTCTCTTTAGTTAATTTACATTTTCCTCATTCCTTCCTGTTTTTGCCCCTGAGGGAATTTTTAAAGGTGCTGCAGTCCAAAAGGTTCCCAGATGATTGCTGTGAATGAGATCAACAATTTGTAAATCCTAAACTCTACCCCAAGTACTCTGTATTCTATTAACATTTATTAAGACATATCCAAGTCCTTAGGGAAACACTCAGAAAAGGGCTTTACTGAACATGATACACAACCTGACACTGACTCATTTAACTCTAATCTCATATAAGCTAGTTGTATATACATACATACATA
>JBAMHX010000007.1:5119151-5129629 GCA_037177515.1 Pseudomugil tenellus | reverse complement strand
TATATATATATAATTATGAACAAAATAATTATATAAAATAATATATAATTATGAACAAAACAATTTCATTTGTATTTCTCTAAAGATCTGGCAACACTGCCACTAAGACTGTCTCCAAAGTTATTGTTTTGTCTTTAACTGTTTATTATTTTTTATTTTATTTGAAGCATTTTGAGGTACAGCTGTGTTTGAAAAGTGACATAAGTATATTAACAATTTACTTATCAGGGATCAATTTGGTGGGGGCATGAACATTGGACTCCGGAGCAATGCATAGTCATGTGGGCCTATAAATCCAGATTTGCCCTGTACCAGAGTGATGAGGTACATCAGGGTAAGAGGGCGGGGTCAGATGAAGTGATTTGGTCACCGTGCTTTGTGAAAACTGTATCAGTCTTTGGGGGAAGTCTATGATCTGGTGTTGCTGCAGATGGTCAGGTCCAGGCTCAGCAGCATTATTTGTTCAAAAAAGTGAGGTTGTCTGAATACCTGAATAATGAAGAACCAGTTCATTCCATCAAGTGATTTCTTTTTTTCCCCGATGGCACTAGGATATTTCCAAACGACAGTGGTTCAGCGAGCGTGGGACATAATTTGCTCATTAAAAAAAAACGAGGCAATTGAAAAATAGAAATTGAAATCTCCTAAGAACAACTTTACAGACTGGGTAGCTCTCTCCATACTCCATATTTCGGGGGGTTTTGATTAATTATAATTTTAATAAGAAAACTAATGAGCATTAACTGCTTTAAAGTTACTACATAGACAGGACTGTAAATGTAAAACATAGTGCTTATATCAAACATTTTTAAATCGCATTTCAGATTTTATCATCTTGTTTTCATGTCTTCCAACAAGAATATCAGTCTTTCTAAATGGGTCAATTGGAGTTGCTCTTTAAACTGTGTAAGATTCAGAAGACAAATAGGCCTAAAATTGCTGCAGGCACTGCTGGATAATGATTTTATTTCATCCTGTGTGCAGTGTCCAGCAATAGTCTGGCAGATTGTTCTGGGAGTGTATGTGTTTGTGCCATTGATCTTGACCATCTGATAAGGAAACTCAGCGACAAGCTGTTAACCTCAAGCAGAGGGAGCATTAATCCATTAAAAATATCCTGCTGTTTTTCACCTTGCTCCGCTCTAGTTGTCTTGTGCAGGTACACGGTAGTGTTAAACTTCTCCTTCGGGCCTCATAACTGTCTTTCATTTTTCTTCAAACATAAGATTTTTTTTTTTTTTTTTTTTTTTTTACTTATCCCTTTTTTCTATAAAGGACAACATCAAAGCTCCTTGTTAATTTAGCAGAAATGCACCACTACTGGTCAGTGAAAAGGGATTATGTTGTTTCCATTTCAGTATACCATAAATCAAATTACCTAGAGGCTACAAAGATTTCATGTGACTGCATCTTTACACTGATAGATTTAGTTGAGTTACACAGCCCAACAGCAGTTTACAAGCTTTTTCAGTTAATGGGTCATCCTGTTTCAAATGTTTATGAGTGTAATGAGAAACAGTACCTCTGAAAACCATTTGGCTCAGGGCATGCCTCCAGCAATGTACAGGATTGGCCACTAATAGATTTGTTGTAGGAAGTTGCATTGAGGGAATTTAGTCATTAATGGATGTGTTTTAAAGAGAGCTGAAGGTTAATGGAAAGTGCCTGAAGGCAAAAGTCAGATCAGTTAATATCAAGGGATGATAACTAATGAAATCTGTGACTGATAGCTGGTTTGAGATTATTGTATGTCATTATAGGTGTGTGTTCGGAATCACATGGAATCTGATGCAAGAATTTCTAATTAAACAAATGTCAATGGAAAGTCACTTGAATGAAGATTAGGGAGAAAACTGATATATAGGTAAAGTCAGTGTTATCTTAATGCAAAATGGTAAATTACCATCATCAGTGTATTGAGTCATGTTAAAAAAAATCTTTCAGTTTCTTCATTTTGGGTTTTGTCTGTGCTGATCATCCAATTTCTAGAGAAATACATATGCAGCAAATTCCATCCATTCATCCATTTCCCCAAACCGCTTCATCCAACTCAGTGTTGCGGGTAGCTTGAGCCTATCCCAGCAGTCACAGGGCTAAAGGCAGGGTACATGATGGACAGTTTGCTACTCCATCACATGGCTACAACAAATTGACAGCTTAATTAACTTATTAGCTTATTTCCTTTGCAACATTTTTTTTTTCTGAGTCAGTTTTCTTTTCTAACTCAGCTACATTTGTTTTTACTTCCCCCCTACAGGGTTATGGTTAATGCATACAAATGCTTGGGGTAAATTAATGAATGTTCATGTATTATTATTTTTGCAAAATGTGTAACCCTATGAAGCCAAATGTATTATAATTGATACACACAGTTTCTGAGACATTTTACATTACTTTAAGGTACAAACTTTACTTAAAACTCAGTTGTACACCACATGATACTGGTCACCTTTCCCGTGGTGAATACCAGAAAGCAGAAAATTACACAACGGTTGTTTTGACTTATCACATGGTGAAAATACAAAAACAATAAATTGTTTTTCAGATTTTGTTTAAAGGTCAAATAAAGATGTCAGATTTTAAAATTTTGACTTTTCTGTCCAGTTGTTCTTAGGTTAGGCTTTAAAGAGTTAAGAAAGGTTTACTGAGCTACCCAACAACTAGTTTGAACTTTTGTGGGGGATTCAAGGACTTTAAGGATTTATAACGGCATTTAAATGATTGTCTTTTAAACATTTCACATGTCGTGCAGTCAATCTTACACATACAGAATATAACAGAAACTATCTGCATGTTTTTTATTGGTTTTGTTTAACTGATCCTGTCATATCTACTGTAATGATGGGCTACTTTTGATCACAACGTTTCACCCCATCTTACCAGCAACATTAATTTCAACAACTTTCAAATGATTGTCATGAAATCTACAGCAACGAACGTCCCAGTAAATCCTGGACAACTCAAATCGTTTGATTGTTGTTTTAGCCTTAAGGGTTTCAACATGTCTACATAAAAACATTTCATTCCTTAAAAGAAAACTAAATATTCAAGAATTCAGCATATCCAAAATCCCATTTGCCTAGTAATTTGGTCTATGACCAAATGCAAAAATGTTGTCAGATTGGAAACGGTAAGGTATCATAACACAAGCCCAAAATGATTGTTTTTGAAGAAAAATGATTATACACACCTAATTTGCATGCTGATGTGGATCAGGACCACCAGCTTCAAAAACACAATATCAAAGACTTTGTATATTACAGTCTCTAAAGTAGCTTAAACTTAAAAAAAATAAATGTCACAGAATGCAAGCAAATAGTCTTAAGTGTGTGTGAAGTACAGGACAAAGCTTCTGCCTGTACTACACAGCTCAAAATATAAACTAATAAAACTGTTTGAGCAAAGTATTTACACATCAGTTTAGCACAGCTAATATGATACAGTTTACTGTATCATATTAGGAGAAGTAACTTATCAAGAAGTAACTTATCAAGAAAATTGAGTGGTCAAGTTATTGTACATTATAGGATACTTAGAATTATTTATCATACATCATACAGAGGGCTCAATTATCATACAAATACAATAATTATTTTATGTCTGGCAACAGTGAATAAAAACCCACATCCACATCCATTTTCTATAACATATAATAATAAAGATACTGGATAAAATATTTTGTTTTCCAAAAACCAAAATGTGATGGACTGGCGACCTGTGCCCCTCCTTTCACCCAATAATTGCTGAGATAGGCTCCAGCTATCTACAATCCTTCATTGGAATAAGTGGTACAGATAATGGATGGATGGAAAAACCAGCACATGTCTAACGTTAGTGCTTGTGTGAGCTTGTAAGCTTACAGACAGTGATCAATTTAGAAGCATTTCTGAGTCTACACTTTATGTTCTCGTG
This sequence comes from Pseudomugil tenellus, assembly GCA_037177515.1. Taxonomy (NCBI): domain Eukaryota; kingdom Metazoa; phylum Chordata; class Actinopteri; order Atheriniformes; family Pseudomugilidae; genus Pseudomugil; species Pseudomugil tenellus. Next base: position 5,125,717 of record JBAMHX010000007.1, on the reverse strand, counting down.
GCTTTTTTCATGAATAAATTCACAAGTTCTCACCTAATGGGTGCAGAAACAGATGTACATTATTGAACTAAATATTCCGTGATTCTATAAACAATCCACACAACAGCCGATGACACACAAACACAAATCCGCAAATGCTAGAAGTTAATTTACATACTCATTAGATTATGGAACTAGGAATTTATTAAGAAGTATATATGGTCCTATATACACCTAAATAAAGGGCCTAAGAACACCGAAAAATTATGTAGTGTTGGGTTAAGCTATTTTGAGAGCTAAGTAAAGTTTGTGATTTCTTTTCTTTGGTTTAGACTTTTTGTATCACTGACAGCCGTACAACAGTTATCTCCCACTATATGCACTTTGCTTTATCCTCTTGACCAGAATGGCTTCTCAGGGGTTTGAGCAAGTTCACATTTGTGAACAGGTTTACCTGCAAACATTTCACGACTTGGGAAGATGGAAAAGAACTTCTGTCCCTGAGGCTTAACAGGACATAAAAATATGTTTATGCTTCACAAGACAACATTTTTGGTTAATGCATTGCTATACTTGAAGTTGGATATTAAAGCTGTTACCTGTAGAAACCATAAGTGTAGCACTTTACATTACAGCTCTGTAATTATAGTGTGATAATGTGCTAATATCATGGTAACAAAAAAGAAATTATACCATAATTACTTGTAATACCAGTGATGTCATGGTAATAACCAGGTTATATCCTAGTAGTAATACTGGATATGGTGACAGCAGACTAAAACTGAGATTAAAAGTTTATTAAGTTGATTAACAGTTATTACATGGAAACTACTGATGTTTCCAGGTTATTGTTTTATATGATGATGTCTGCTGTAATGTAATATTACTATTAAATGAAACAGAAACATTTATTGGTAATTTTATAGCCCTTGATTTGTGGTTATTACACAGCAACTGACCAATTTTACTTAATGATATTGTCACCATAGCTAGTCTTTTCTTTAAGCATTTATAAATATTTGAAGACTTTCCAGCCAGATACTAAGTAATTACCACAATATTATTATTGTACTACCACATAGTTTCACTTTCTTGTTAAATATGTTACCCTTCTATTGTGACTTTACTCTTTTAACTTCAGTTTTAGACTGTTGTCTCATGTTGTCTCATGATGTTTCCAGTGTTACCTGCTACTGGTAACCACAGGTTATTACCAGTAATTATGGAGTAGCAAGTGTTGTTATTTTTATTTTGACAGAAATTAATAAAATTAAAAAAAAAAACACTATTGCAACTAAAAAAAAATTTAAAAAAAACATGTCCGCCAGACACAAATACATACAAAAACCACAGCGACTTTAAAAAAAATAAATAAAAAAGCACACAAATAAAGTGCAAATAGTTTACCAACCCACAGAAGCAGAATCAATGCCCAATGCCTTGTCTGGGACCGACAACCAGGTGAAGCGAGAAGAATTTTTCAGAGCCGATGAGACCAACCTGACAAGCTAGTACTGGTACACATGCTTTATTTACTTTACACTGATGTGTTTGCCATGTGATTTGGACAAGCCAAGCTGTTTTTGAACGTAACGATCAGGATGTATGAGCACAATGCGGTTTGACCCGTTCCTAATGATGTCCTGACACTTGCTTTGCAGAGCTCTACATTTGGTTAACTGCCGTCTAATTGGAAGTGACAGAGCAGCACCTGTATCTCACTCTACACATTGTTTACTAGGAAAATGTTAGAGGTGACTGAGAGGGGAGGAGAACTGAAATTATCTGGTTTGTTATCTGGTTTGGTTCGTTAAACGAAAATGCAACCAAACTGCACCCACAGTTTAAAACTAGCAAGTTTGATATGTTGGTGAAACAGATTTTGAGATATTACTATGACAAGATGCTCTTTAAACAGTCAAATCATTGATTTGCTATCTTTATCGGCAAATCTATGGTGGAAATATCACAACCTTCTCATTCTCTGCAAATCTTGTGTGGCCACATGTTGCATGGGCCTCTTTCTGACATGCAGAGCTGTCTGTGAACATTACAGCAGCTGAATGTATCGCCTTAATGTCTGAATGAGCACCCTGGTCACAATTTTGAACTGCAGGCAGTCACATTAAAAGATAAATACACACACAGTTGTGTTGTCTCCTAATTTTCCATGTGATTTAGTAAAATTTCACAGCTTGTGGAATGTCATCTTGGAAAAAAAGCCTTATTTTTAACTCTTGCTGTCATCTACTGTTATGTTTTAGACAACTGCAGGAAGCTTGTCAGGCTGGCAAGAATTGTTATGGAAATATGACAGGATCTTGGCTGATTTTTTGTTCACTCTTAGGTAAATGGCAAGTATTGCATTTACACAGTTACTGGTGATAGGTCACAGAAATTAATTAGCTTCTAATTTTAATCAAACTCAAATGATAATCTTTAATAATATTATCACAGCATCTGCAGACTGAACTGAACAAATACAAAACTGGAAATAAAACCTATGCTGCACCCTTTCGTACAGCTCATAAATATCACTGAAATTAAACAGGTAAATTTGGATTTTATCCAAAGAGGACGCATTATTTGGTGTTGGAAAACTTTAAAGCCTTTCTTACTCAGAAATAGATTTGTTTTTGAAAGTGTGTGAACATATCCAACCCTACACAGTTCATGGTTACACATTTCAGTGTGGCTTTCACCGCATTCATTGGAGGATTTTGGCTATTTGTGTAAGACTAACATAGTTGCGTAACAGCATATGATGATTGGTTGGAAACCTGCCTCAGCCAGAATGTGGCCAACTGCAAGATTTCTCGACAAAGAGCACAAACCAAGCAAAATATTGAAGATTGTAAAAGCACAAGTCAAAAGCGGACACAACAGCTACAGATGACATTTAAATTATTTTTAAGACTTAGTTTAAAGAACAACACACACACACACACACACAGACACTATTCATGACAATCTTTTTTAGCATCAGGCCCAACAACAATACAGACACAGCTGGGAAATATTGTTCCACATAATGTCTTCCTGCGAGAGGTCTTAAACTCCAATGTACTCAGAAGCATGTCGCAAAGTGGCGTTAGGGATGCCAAAAGGATACATCTTCTTGGTGTGTTTCTTTCTTTAACAAACAATCATCATTTTACAATTTTTGGTTTATTTATTACACAAGACTATATTTGTGTAAAATAACATAAAACGTCCTTAATACTGTAAATTGTATTTTGATATTTTCTTTTCAACATAACTAAATGATATAGTAATTAAGTAAAGTAACCAAATTGTCTCATTCCAACTAAATCCCCTCTGCTATGTAAATAATAAATAAATCCTATGTTAACTCTGGGTTTCAATAAGAGAAAAACGGGAGAAGTTACCCTAACTTGACTCGGGGAAACTGTTTTCTTAAACCTACTTTTTTTTCTCTCTATATACAGCCAATCTAGCTCCCTTTACACTTACTGCTGCCTTTTAGCAGAACTGCTGCTGTTTAAAGCAAATAATTCTGGAACAAAATAAATAAATAAACAAAATTTACTAGAAAGTTTTCTGTACACCACTGCATACTAACGTCTAAAAAGCATTAAATTCACAGTTAGTTATGTTTTAACAGAAAAACCATCCATCAAATAGGATGTATTTTGTTTATTCATTTCCATAATAAGAAATATAACACTCTGTGAACGTTTCTGACTTCATCACATTACTCTCTAAGCCCAGTGCAAGTTTACATGATTACAAATTTGCAAATGGCATTTGATTTAGCCAAGCTAGTTAATTTTACTTTAGTGTAATAAGATGATGTGTGTGTGTGTCTGACATCAGCTGCACTGAACTTTAGCAGATTTTACACTTTGGGGACCTGTAAAAAAGGCTAACTCTGCATCTGTTGTGCATCCTGTCTCTTCTCTGAGTCATCTTTTTCCAGTAAAAGTGTGTTTTGTGTTGACTTCTGTCTTATTTTTGTATCTTTCTGTCGTGATTTTGAGTGTTTGTGTAGTCTTGCCTTCTAGTTTTCTGTTTTGTTTTATTTTGTAGTTATCCTTATATTTCCTGATTTTTTTTTTAGCTAATTCATTTCACCTGTATTTTCTTGTGTTTTTTGTGTATATACATCACATGGTTTTATTTAAGCGCTGTCATCTCATTCCTCTGTTTTCTTGTCCTGTTTTGTGTGTGTGTGAGTTTGTGTGTGTGTGTGTGTGTGTGTGTGTGTGTGTGTGTGTGTGTGTGTGTGTGTGTGTGAAGCCAGCCTCACTACGTTTAATTGTTCAAGGTTTTGAGCAGCAAAACCGACTGGTCTGCATTAGTGTCCTCTCAGCAAATTTGTCATTTCCTTACCCCTTATGTTTCTTTACCAAATCTGCCATGTGCGTGTTCAAAACACTCTCCTATAAAGCAAAACAGCAATCATAAACTGCTCAGGGGCCTCATTTATAAAATTTTGCGTACAATCTCTACTAGAATTGTGCTTAGTAAAAAAACCAAGTTGGTATGCCAAAGTAAAATCTGATTTAAAAAACATTGCTTACGCACAGGTGCTTACAATTTCCTTTTATAAATCACAACCTTACTGAAAAGGTTACCAGGGCTACCGGGTTTGTCAGGATCATGTCTGCATTACAAACTTGTACATTAATGTAATGAATGTTTTCATGGTTCACATAGGCAACCTCAGTCTAACATGGAGCCCTTGTAGCAACATGAGTGCAGTTAATAGCACCGATTACGTTTGGGAAACCGGACATTGCTACAAATTGCCTTTTGATGTTGGCCTGTTCAGGAAACGTTACGTATCGACCTGTCATTTTAATGATAGCATCCAAAACAGGTGGTGACCGAGTCGGGTGCTCTAACACTGGACCCATTTAAGTACATAACTGTAAAAGCAAATCGGCTTATCAGTTAGTCATGACAATTGGCCATTAAATCCTCATGATCCTCGAAAAATCTCCCCATCTTCATCCTACTATTGTCTTCAAGAAGTGCAAGCACATCCATTATGACACATTATGATCCCGTGACATTATGCTTGTGGCGATATTTGTATACCTACTCAATAATTACTGGGATTGCTGGACACCCTCTCACAATTAATGAACCAATAAACACGATAATGCTTTTATTATGAGCATACTATGGTCAAGTGTTTAAATACATATTTATGGAAAAAATACCTCAGTTTTGGGGCATGTATATAATAATCTGTTTTTCTGTATTTTTGATTCCAAAAACACAAAGTCTAATGTGAATGATAACAAACGTGTTTAAAGTGGTTTAAATGTGTTTATCAACTGTGAAGCTGGTTTTCCATCTCCAAAACGTTACTACGCCAGTTCCAATGTTTGTATGCAGCGGTACGCACTCTTCTGCATCAAGTTTAATTTTATAAATCCTAAAAGTTTGTAGTACAATTTTTACACAAATTTCAAGCCCATGTTTCCTTAAGCAAGCTTTATAAATGGATAAAAAAATGGATGGATAAAAAAAGTTTGAAAGTGTGATTTCCCAACTTTGGTACTTTGCAATGGCATTTTTATAGCAATGCACATAAAAAGATGTCTGCGTGTCATGAGACTTTTTAGATGGGAAACTTGAATGGTTTCGCTTTACATCTAATCTCAGCCTCACACTCAGAAAAAGCATTAATAACATTTTTTTTCTGTGGTTTTAAGTTTAAAATATTTTACATTTTAACTTTTTATAAAATGTGCTCACCTTTTTTTTTTTTTTTTTTTAGTTGAGATATCTTCTGTCGTTTTCATTTACAGTGATTCTGGTACTGAAAGTTGGAAAAGAGCAATTTAAGTAGAGAAAAAGCCAGGTGGAAAGTTGTTCTGTGATCAATAACATTGGCAGTTGAAGCTTGTCCCAGTACATTTATCAATCAGTGCAGGCGACAGCAACTCTAAACTTTTCTATTTCTGGAAGCCTCTGTTGGAGCCAACTGCACAAAATGAACACCTTTTTTTTCCTCCAGTGTCTTTATCACCCCTGCCCAGGCATCTCAAGAAGCTAAGAATGAAAGAAAAAGAGCTCTATTTTTTTTTCTTATCCTCATTAGGTGCTTGCAAAGAACTCTTCCTCTTTTGCTTTTTTTCTTTTTTTCATATGGCCATACCGCCTGGCTTTGTCTCTTATATCTGTCTCAAGGCCAAGCGGTGGGAGTTGTGATGGAGCTGGTGCCATACAGGGCGCGATCCTTTCTGATGATACCAATGCTTTGAAAAGGTACTTTAGAAGGAAGAAGAAAAATGAATGTGCTTTTCTGTAGCTCACACATCCCATGACTTGGCATTCAAAGTCAAAGCCAACTACATTTCAGCAGAAATGGCTACAAATCAAAGCATCATTTCCTATTTTAAAGCTCATTTTATTTTGAACACACCAATAAATTCTGCACAACATAGATTATTTTGTTCTCTTCCAAGAATGTCAGTGTTTAGCTATCATGCAGTTTCAGCCATTTGGATGAAGAAGAATTTGAGCAAAAAATTAATTAAGAATTTTTTTAAAAAAAAAACTGAGACACACACACATGCACATACATACATACATACATATATATATATATA
>JBAMHX010000007.1:5101479-5118991 GCA_037177515.1 Pseudomugil tenellus | reverse complement strand
TATTGTATATGACTACACTGCTATTTATGCCATATTCAGACTTGCAACACTCCCAAGACTACTACTTCGCAATGATTGGGAGATATCTACTATCTCTGTTGAAGAGCTATACATCCTTCTTTGAGCTCTGCAAAGTTGGGAAAAAAATGGACTGTCAACCCAGGGCCATTAACTACTATTCATACTTTTGCTCCTCACTTCTGTGCAACACCTTAAAGGACTCTCTGTGTGGTAGCGGTATGGGTATTAATGACCTTTCTGAATAAAAACATATTAAAGTGGGAGCCTTTTCTTAAAGTAACTCCATTTTTCAAATAAAAAAAGACTCAGTGCTGAATAGAAATCTGTAGGCTTCTTAGGAAGCTTTGTGCACACAAGTGCTACAATTCAAATGACCGTTTCACTTGAGTTTTGCATGCTGGTGTTAATGTGGGTGATTTTCACTTAGTGAGGTGATGTGACAACATTGTTAGCTCTGGTTAACTGGCTTCATGTGACAGAAATAGGTTACATGTCAGAAGTGAAAGGTCAAGGTGTCCTTTTCACTGAGTGTCAACACTCCTTTCCTTCAGTTGTATTGGATCTGCTTTTATGTAAGCACAAAATAAACCTTTTTTAATGTGTTTATTTATTGCTAACAAAGCAGCATGTTGAGGTTTGACTGTGTACAAACCATACTGTTTGTGTTTTCGCATTACATGGAGTGTTGTTGTCAATAATGCCCATGGATAACCAGTGTCTGTAACTGTGTTGTGCTTGTGTTCATGTGCTGAGGAGAATTCCTTCTTTCATTAAATCCTATAGTGTAGATGGTACTCATCCATCAGCTGAAAGAGCAGAAAAACCAAGAGTGACATTCAATTACAGTATGCAAATGTGTGTCCTTTATTTATTTATCTGGGCTTCAACATTCATTTACTTAATTAATTATTTTGGACGTGAGCTATCATGAGCAGATTGTAATATTCTTTCCAATAACCGGCAATAATGAAATATATTATTAGCAATAAAGTTAATGAAACAAGTGAAGTGAGACTCCTCATCACTGCTGGATTGATGACAAATTAATGATAATAAAGGATACAAACAAAGAACACAGGCTGGGGGAAACACTGCCTGTAAATGAGTATTTAAGATTTCTAAGGTAACATTGTGATGTGCACAACGATCACAACCTGTTGTATTATTCTTATTGTATAATCGTCACATTGTGGCCTCAGGTGGCAGGCACACAAAGAGAACCGTTTCCCTTCCTTATTAGCGCAAATTGGACCTTGTTCTCAATTAAAATGTAATTAAAGGGCTAAAAGTGGGAGTTGGATGTTTTGACAGGCCCACTGAACTTATTCTTAAAGGTAATTAAACATATTTAGCTGTACCAAGCTCTCTGCCATAAAGCTTTATCTATACTTTGCATGTTTGGTAGATCTAGCCATGTAAAAGAGGAAGATCCCCTCCCCAAATATACCTGATTACTTTAAATGTAATGGATGCCTTTTACACTTATTAAATATGATCAGATTTTACTGAACCCATTTAGTATCACATAGACGTGGAAATGGCTTGAAAGATTCTGTTTTCTATAACCTTCAGTTCATGTAAAGTGCACTAAAATCTTTTTTTCTAAATTCTAAAAGCTTCTCTAAATGTTTAATTCTCAGTCTGTGTGATGCACTAGATGGCATTTTTTCCCCTTGAAGTTCATTCACTACTTCACTAATTGGAAGTTAAAAAAAAAAAAACCCAAGCACTGGTGAATCCGCTGACCCCTGTGACCGAGCTGGGCATAAAGGAAAGAAGAAATGTCTTTGATGTTGAAACGTTAAAGGCTGAGATGGTCTGAAGATGAGTGAAAGCCTTTGGGCGAGCACCATTTTAACAGTCCAGGTAGAGGCAAAAACACTGGCCATGCGGGGAAATTAAAATACATTACTGTGTTGCTTCCACAATGTTTAGTACAAATCTGTAACAATATTGTTATTTAAAAAAACTATATGCCTTAAATTTAATGTTTTCCATAAATACATAAAATGTTACAAGCTGACCCAGTGTGAGTAATGAAAAAGTCAGTGATCTCACAGTGGTTGAGTGTGTTTTAAGCTTTTTTTAAGTTACATTAGGAAGGAAAGTTACATATTTGATGTTTCAATCTTATTTTTTTTTTTTATTTATGCCTACATTCATTAATAAAGGATGGAAGTTTATAGAAAATGGGGTAGGGGCAGATGACAGGAATCTACATTTGCAATGTGTGTGTGTGTGTGTGTGTGTGTGTTTGTGTGTGTATGTGTGTGTGTGTGTGAAAGAATACTATAATAAGGTGTGTCTGAAGGCTTTTTATATGTATGTATCTTTCCATAATGTATAGTACTTTGTGTTGCCTTATGCATGAAAAGTGTGCAGTTAACCTTCTCAGGTTGAGGTCCAACAATGTTAGGAACAGGTGGTGCCGAAATATATACTAAAGCCTCTCTTGCTTTATCTTTCTTTCCTTTATCAGAGTCCAAAGCTGTAAAATATGTTTACATGTTATACAATGATTTGATAGAGGTATTATACCAAAAGGATTTTCATCCTGCAAGTATTTTTTATTTGTCCTATGTGCCATGTTCATTTACACTTCACTACATATGATATTTATACATCCTAACTAATCTCCCTCTACTTTGACTCCAAACGTTTTCAAACAGACCCTGTGGGTGTATGTACTCATTCCGTTATAGCTATGCAGTTTTTGAGTAGAGACTTAAAAATAGACACAGGGCTCAGACTGTCAAAGTAAATAAAAATGACTGTATCACTGATGCTATCATAAAGCAGCTAATTCTGTGATTTGAAAATGCAGAAATGACCTAATAATAGAAAATTAAGGCTTTCGAGATGACTACACATGTCATTGTTAGTTTTACGATATAACTGCGACAAATCTATTCTTTTCACCTCTGTCACTTTGCTCCCAAAGCCGGAGCTGAACAATGTGAATAATAAAAGCATTGCTCTCCAAGTCATGCCGGCTCGCTGTAGCAACCAGGAGCAGCTCCATTAAAGATTTCTCCATTATTAAAGAATCCCATTTAACGATGGAAGAAGGTGACTTTTCCTTTCAGTGTGATGACACGTGGAAAGAGACCCTGTCAGGTCAGAGATGGGAGCCACTGATGAGGCTGGTGAGTGTGTGGGTGTGTGTGTCGAGGGGATTCGACCCGAAAGGAAAAGGGGTTATTGATTGACTGAGCAAGCACTGCGTCCCCTGCACTCTGTCAATCACCTGTGGACCCTTTTCTTTGTTGCTCTCTTTTCTTCTGGCCACTGGTGATCACCCATTTCCCAAACGCTCTTTGCCAGGCTTATGTCCTCATTTAACTTCATTACTGTGAGGTTGACATTCAGGCAGCAAAGGGGACAAACAGCATCCCTCGCCCCTACATGCTTGCCATCTCCTGGAGACATCTTTCCCGCAGCCATCCATCCACAGCCCCCCTTACCTCAGCTTCTCTCTCCTTTCATTCTTCTTGTCTATGGTTATTCTGTCACTGTCTTTGCTTTCTTCATGCCCTCCCTTTTGTTCCTACAAATGTTGCTTTGCAACATTGATAATAGTCTGACAGACCACAGAAGAGGGCTGGCATCGACTTGGCAGTCACATTCCCCCATCTCGATGCTTTGCCTTTGTTACCAAGGTCACCTTCCTTTCCGTCGGTGCAGGGAGAGAGGATGTCAGGCTGCGAATGGGAGGCTCTCACTTGCCACCTCTTGTTTTCTTCTTAAGGTTTCTTACACCTGCGATGACAGCAGAAGTGTTTAGCTATAATTCTCTGTGGCCATGCTCTCAGCAGAAAGTCACAAATTATGCTTCTGAGTTGCAGCACCACTATGTGAGTATTATGGACTTATTGTGGGCTTACAAGACTAATAAGGAGAATTAATAAACCATCTTTTGATCATGTATCATTTCATAGCTCAATGCATAATTATTTTTATATAGATATACGGAACAAACTAAAATTAACAGGAAGATGTATGTTAACTTAAATGATAACAATAAGCAAGACTGTATATGAGGCAAATTCTTTCTAAAAAAGTATTTTCAACCAAAAGCACAATGTTTAAGCAGATATTGAGTGTACCTGCTAAGTCATCAGACTAAAACATTTTTCAGATGAAAAGTAATGAATTTACCTGCATTCAGATGTGTCCCAGATAGATGTTGGAACAGCATCCCACTCAGTTATAATTAGTTTAGTGACAAACAGATATTTGTGGTTTGAATTTGTGAAACAGCTCTGAAAGAATTAAGATTGAGCCATATAATCTGTATTGTATTGTTGACTGGCTGCTACAATGTTTCCACAAAAATCCACTTCTAATGCGGAATCTGATGTCGCTCTTAGAAAGTTAAACTGAATTTGTCTGCTGGAAGAAATTTCATCATCCTGCGTTGTCCCCTAGCTTGTGCAAACCCACGCAGGAAGTTGTCATTTTCCTGAAGCTGAGAGCGGTGCTCTGCAAAATTAAAAGCAGAAACGTTTAACTAAACCTAACAGGAAGAACAAACAACAACAATAAAAGGAAATATGTTTACAGGTGATTTATAAAGGAGAGGGAATCTCACTCTGCGTAGAAGATCTGGATGTTGGCAGGTGTTTGATTACTGGGTTCAAAAGTGTTTTATTGAATTTATTATTATATTATTTGTTATTATATTAAAGGTCTTCAAATAAAGTGTGTTTAAAGGATTTTCTGTTTATTCTATTCATTCATTTTCCAGATCACTTAGTCCAGTTCAGCATTGTGGGGAATTTTCAATCTATCCCTGCTATAGGCAGACTAGCACCCTGGACAGGTCGCCATACCATCATATGCTGACAAACAATCATTCATTCTTATACATTCATACGCTACTCACACTGTAGAGGGATCAATTAGCCTAACATGCATGACTTTACCATGACAGAACCCACACAGACATGTAGAAAACATGCAAAATCTACGCAGAAAGGTCCACTGTTTGGACCTCCCTGCAGCCAAGGCTCGAACCAGCAGCCTTCTTTTTTGTAAAGCCATGGTGCTAACCACAATTACACTCTGCAGCTCTTTATTTTATTTCATTATTATAGATAACTGTTATAGTACCCTGTACAATCACCGTGACAGGTCAGCCAATATATTTTATTTTCACCATATCAAACAACTCATACTGTTGCATATTTTTACAAATTCATTTGTAAAATCTGATGTGGATTTAGAACAACATTTTTGCACACAAATTACACATAAATTGCCTATTACAAACACAATAGATCTTGTTTAAACACTGACATTCATCTGGCTGGGAAAATGTTAAAAAAAAGAGAAGAATGTGCAATGAAAAATATGCAAACATGTGTGCAGTTAGAAAATGAATGATGATGATGATGAATTGAAGATAATGCATCTAGCTCAACTGCTACAGTATAAAAAATACTATATAAGGATTTTAAAATTTAATACATTTTGATTCTGTAATCTCAAAGCACGCCAACTGCTATAAATACTGCAGGTACAGGACACTACTACTGAACTTACTCTTACTTTAAAGAAACAATATTAACATTTTAAGTTTTCATATCATGCAGACTTGATCTTTCAATGCTATTATAATAGCTCATTTTTTTCAGAAGATCAAGAAAAGCTTTACAAAAATAATTCATGTTCAGTGGTTTATCATAAAAATGCAATCTTTTATCAGGAAATAAACCCTTAAGCGATGGGTTCTTATGCAAATTATTAATACAGTCTTTAACTTTGGATCTTAAAAGAAAATTGTTTTAGATTTTTATCAGCCTTTTTCTAACAATATTTAACAATAGGAACTTTTTATGCTAATTGAGCAGATGAGCTAAAGACGTTTGCACTGTTGTAACTCAAACACAACCTAAATTTAGATATAAGCAAAAGGTGTAGTTTCTGTTCTCTCCCTCCCCCTCTCTCTCCCTCGTATCTGCTCTGCCATTATGTGTTTAACACTTGCCCTCAAACCAAAGTGTCTTGCACCTTCTGTTTTAAATGGCAAATGAGAAGCAACATTTGAGGCATCTTGGAAAGGCCTTGCATGTTATTTTTGTAGTGTGTGGCTCACATAAGCAAATGTGCTGAAAAAAAAACTAACAATTCCAAGCAATGCTGAGGTCATGTACGTCTTTTTCATTAGTCAAACTTACATATCAAATGATTAGAGCTTTCATGTAGGAAAATAAAAACAAAACGCTAGAGAGCAGAATAAATTTTCAAACAAAGATTACAGACTTTAACAGAATTATGTATTTATACATACAATTCAAAGTTTTATTCATGTAAAAAACAAACAAAAATGTGTTAAATTTATGTTACTCAGACTGTGGTTATACTGGCGACCTGTCTAGGGTGTACCCTGCGTTTCGCCCTGTGTCAGCTGGAGTTGGCTCCACTCCCCTGCGATCCCATTCGGGAATAAACGGTAGATAATAGATGCATGGATGGATTGGGACTTGTAATTTTAGAATCCAGTTTAAAAAAGCAACATTTTAGGTTCTGCACGTCAACTCCTTCAGACTATCGGACGCTCAAACTCGAGTAGGGTTGGAGCTGCGGTCAATAATCAGCAATGCAATAAAACAATCTCACACCAGAATCTGTAGAAGCTACATAAAAAATTTAATAAAAAATAATAAAAGTACAAAATAAGGTCATATTTGTTTTATGTGAATACATTAAGGCTAAGGATAGTAAAACCCTATATTTCCAAATAATGTCTTGTCTTCTTAAATTATATCCTAAATCTTAAATTAAAATTGTGATTTTTTGCAACTATCACTTGTCCAAAACTGCTTACAAAGAAAAAAATATGTGTGTCATTGTATTGCTCCTTGTAAATTCATTCATTTTAATCAGCTTTAAGTCATATCTGAGCCAATGCAGTCCAAACACTTTTTATTCTTACCTTGTATGTCAGTGATGGTTAGTTTGGATTATGTATGTGAAATACATTGATAGGTTTAGATCTTGGTCAGAATTGGGGATTAAAAAAAGACAAAGTCAAGCTGGAATATTGATAAATATTAAATAGTGAAATTGTTCCCATGACAAAAAAAATGTACACATATAACAATTAATTGTGACACAGTTTTAGAACAATTAAATGAATGAATGCGTTTTTTGGAGAGGCTTGCTTGTGGGAGCAGACATTAGATCCAATTATGAATAACATTTTCAAAGAACTGATTCAACAGATTGCAGCAGCACTATACGTATGCAATACATCCTGATGCCGCTTTAGAATTTGAAATGTCCAGTTTTCTGCATGTTAGGCTCTATATATCTAACTCTATAACATCAGTATTATCTACTTTAATTATTGCTAATGCATACATGTGCAGTATATGTTATTATCATTTGATACTGTAAGCAATAATTATAATCTTCCCACCTGCTGTAAATTACGCAAATGACTAAAGGATGAACACTTCCCCAAGCAGCTGTGCGTACAAGCAGCCAAAAACTGTCAACAAATAAATAATGATTATAGTTATTTAGGAAAATTGGTTGTGAGGTCCACAAAGTGTAGGCTCAGCTTTCAGTGTATGCTGGTGCTAAAAGATGGGTTTTTACATATTGCCTTTTTGACAAAGTTCAAGAAAAAAACAAAAACAAAACAATTGTACCTATTTTTAGAGAGCAAACCAGGATTGTATACGTATGCTCTTCTTCCTAATGTAAATTTAAATATCGCCTCTGTCTCTTGTAGCCTCGTTAGTATTCCAACAGGTATACAGTTCACCACACATTTCACTTAGTTGTGGTTTATTCATATGTAAATATGTTCCTGAGACAACCCCCCCCCCCCACCACCACCACCACCGTGGCTCACAAGGAGAGCTTAAGCTTGAGATATTCCTTCTTGCTTTCTTGCTCTCAACACTCTTCTTTCACAGCAACCATACTCACTGTGAAAAACTGAGCTTTGTCACTCCTCCCACCCATTGGATTCTGTTGACCTATCTTGATTTCTTTTTGTCTGGAGAGGGAAAGACATTTCTGGAATAAACAATCCACTGAAATGTCACCAGATTCCATGGAGTCCAAAAGAGCTGCGTCTTTGAGCCGTAGGGACTGGCATGTTGACATCAGACATTAAGCAGCATTTCATATCACATTATGGTGTGACAACAGCATTGTGTAACTCCAGTGTTCCGAAATGATGGGTTATGAGGGACATTATATTTATGTAATAAACAGTAAATCACAGCCAGACTCCATAAGCATATGCAATGAGCTGCATGTATAAGCTGCATGAGTTTAAATCATTAAGCAAACGTTTAAATGATGCATTGACAGAGCTGCAGCACTGAGAAGTAGATGTATGTGTTTTTATGAAGCCTAAAAAAACAGTATTTTTCTTCTGCAAGCAAGCAGGTTGATGAAAGTTTTGGTTGCTTGTAAACAAAAGCTCTTTCTCGCTTTTATATATGCTGTTTGAAACTATTCAGAAGGTGCGTTGTGACAGCCGTATCCTCGAAAACTTTTTTTCACATTTATTTCCTGGAAGTTTCTCTAAAAATCTGGAAAAACCTGAGCAAAGTGCATCAGAAAAATGTCTGTTTTAGACCAAAAGGCAGACCTGTTTTAGAGCTTCTTTAATCAGAAAATCTGGGGAAGTTGACTTGAAATGAGAATCCTGTTCACTATTAAATGTTTATTTTCTCTTAGGTTCTATTGTCTGTACAACATGGCAAAGGCAAAAGAAGACAGTCTTAACGTCACTGAAATATCGAAACACTTCCAGTAGCTGTTTGAACAAAGCTTTGCAGTATGCCTGGAACTGTGACAAAGAGGCAAACAAACTACTAGCTTTACAGTCACATTGATCACAATGTTTTCATCGCAATGAGGTGAAACCTTCATGGACATATTTAGTAAAAATTACTTTCAAAATACTGGGAGCTCCATAAGATGGAGTGAAAACACTTTACAAATTATTAGCTAAAATGAAACCTGGGAGAACAATCTGTATTGACTAACCTCTTTTCTTAAATGAGAGAAACTCTGTCATGTTATTTCCAATGAGCATAATTTGCTGCTCACAGTAGTCTCTCATTGTTGTACATCAATATGGCAAGCAGAAGCGCATTGGGATTGAAAATGTGTTGGATTACCTGATGCATTAAATGAAGCCAAGATTATATAGCATTTATTATCCCCATTTTTTACAACTGTACCCTTTCAATTATGAAGTCTTTCAAGTCGTAATATAACGGAATCATTTGGGTAGGAACTAAAATGTTTGTAACTTCTATTGAATAATAATACTACCTTTCAATTGATCTGATCTGATGCATCACATCAAGTCAAAATATCACATAAGATGCATAATATGAAATGATCTCACTATTTTCAACCTTTTTTTGAGTTAGGAAATAACCTGATGTTCAGTCCATGCGGTGAGGGGGAGGTGGTAAACGACTTTCTTGTCTCTGTTTCCTGCTGATTTACTGGCAAACTCTTCTTTCTGCGGATGGTTAGCCACAGGGGTGCACTACACCGGAGCATTTTATCAGTTGCTATACTTAACAGAAAAGCTGGATGTCATGGAGTAAAGGGCTCAAATGGCCACCATAATCCAAATGAGACACTAACTTCCGCAGTTCATTACTTCTGTGTATGTAATTGTAGCCTTTCATTAATGGCTTTTTTCAGACATTCTTTTTTTAGCTGACTAATTGTGCTATTCAGCCTCATGCAGAGGATTTTAGAGAATACAAAAAAAAAAAAAAAAACAACCCAAAATTAGATAATTTAGCAAATGTTCATACAGCTAACTTAAGATCAAGGCATTTGCTAAACAACTAACCCAAATAGTGATAGCATGTTAACAGCAGGGTTTCTAATTTTAAAGTAGATAGACCCGAGCAAAATTGTAAGGAACAGCTTGAACTGTGTGTTTATTCAGTGGATGAGTTTAGAACACAACATGTGACTCAAACACACAAACTCAAACCTGCCCCCATATGATTTGCATCAGCAATCCCCTTCAAGACTTTATTTGGCAGTCAGCAAGCTGATAACATCATAAACCTGTAGTTATATGGCCAGTTTTATGTCAGATGAAACCTTGAAATTATTTATGTGTATATATATAGCTGAGAAGAAAATGTTTTTTCTTAGTTTTGGTCAGAGTTTTATGAGTCTTTGGTTTATTTAAAAAGCACCGTTAATATTAGACTTCAGGGGTTTTCCCTCATTCCTCTGACCTGTACAGGAGGCGGATAGAGACTGCACCGTTGCCTTCAGCTCAAACCTGCTCCCTCATGCTGTTTTCAGAATAAAGATGCAGATCCACATCCTGATGTGACATCATAATTTTTGGCAACCATTCAAGAATTGCTACATAAACTGGTGCCGTGACCCGGATCTTTGGGTCAGCCGCTGCAAATCGTCGAGGGTTCAGCTGTGTGCTTGTGAAATCTGGGACACGAAGTTGGTCTGCCTCTGGATCCAGTAGCTTATCTGAAGTGATTGCTAACATTCTACACATATACATATGAGTAGGACTTTAAGTTAAGAGATCATTTTGGTGATGTAAAATATTTGTGAGATCTGCATTACTGTTACAGTTTGATTTGTTCCTCACACTGTTACCTGTGCTGTATGCAAAATGGCAGGTAGAGGTCAAAACACTTATAATTTTTCACACCATTCATTGGGAGAGGTAGGAGTTTCTTTAAACCTGAAAGTCTTATCCAAGCTAGGGGCCCAGTGATAAATAAAGATGGATCATTAAAATTAGATGATCTCCCTCCACTTGAACCACAATTTTCTACACCAGTTGCAAACAATGAGAGCACCATACAACAGCTATGTGATCTCATTGGCGGGTTAAGGAACCCGATAGGTGAATCAGTGGTCAGTCGCCTATTAGCAAGTCAGTCTCAGCTCACCCAAGAACAGCTTCCTGTCACTCAACCAGTTAAAGCTGAAGCATCAGATGCAACAATTGACCTTTCCAGAATGAGTTTAATAGTCAGACCTGACATCAAAGAGCTCCTATGTAGCCTCCTAGGTGATGGAGATGACAAATGTTCAGTTCAGGAGTGGATTGAGAAGATGGAACTGTATTTGCACAAGAAAGGGTTCTTGGCCGAAAAGAAACAAGATGAGGTTCTGGGACATCTTCTCGGCAGCGCCAAAAATATTGTCAGAATAGGACTGTGGAGCTGCCCATCATCATGCATGGCGAAAAATCCTGAAGCGATTTATGGCATACTGAGACGTTATTTTAGTGAAGTGCCTGGATCTTTTTTGCCATTGGCTGACTTTTAATGCTAGTCTACCAGCAGCAGATGTATCACCAGTAGACTCCTCGGTAAGGCTTAATGCAGCTGTGGATGCAGCTGATAGACTACTGAAAAGTCAAAGAAACAAAATGAGCCAGATGGATGCAGCCATGAAGTTTATAAGTAACTGTCCTGACCCTAATCTTGCTTGTGTGTTTAAGTGCAAACCAATAAGTAAATGGACCCTCATAGGCAAGAAGCTATTGATGAGCACCAAAGGGAGCATCAGGCAAAAGCAGTGGCAAATGCATCTTAAACAAGGGTTCTCCGGGTGGCAACAGCTTCAGAACCAACTGCTCTTGAACGTGTGCTAAGCATGTTAGAGAACGTATTAGAACGCACCAGCCAGCATGTTCATCCTTCTAACCTTCAACATCTTAGCGCAGCTCATTGCATTTCATGCCAAGTCTGCGGTAATAAAACACGCTCAACACGAACACATTGTATGAAAGAAAGATGATGTCTGACCTGCTTAGAAGTGGGACACCAGAAAAAAGACTGCCCACAAGCCACCAACATTCAGCGGGGCGGTAGTTCATCTGATCAAGGAAACTAAACCACTCACACTTGAGAGGGAACTGTGTGAGTGATGAAACCCTCAGTGAAGATATGCAATCAATCTATGCAGAAAACCAAAAATCCACTCCTCCTGGATCAGTTGTAGTGTTTCAGAATTTAACCAGGCTTGAAAAAGCTGACAGCCTCTTTTACACCGGCGCACAGGTGGATGGAAAAGTCACATTGAAGGCTCTTCTTGACACTGGCTCCATGGCCTGCACCATCAGTGAGGAGGCTGAGCTGCTGCTTAAGGATGCAGGACTTGCTTTAGGGCCCAACTGTAGCCCCAGTGACATGGTGCTTTTTAGTTGTGGTGGTCTGCATGTCAAGCCTAAATGTACTTATGAGCTTAAGATGGAGGTATATGGATTCACCTTGAGTGTACCTGCACTTGTTGTCCCAGGGCAGAAAGATCCATTAATCATAGGTATAAAGCATCTTTTAAGACAGTTTAAATAGTCTCCACATTTTTGGAACATTCTGAGCAAGCCCAAGTCTACAGACACACCTGAGATTGCTCATTTCTTTAACATGTTGTCTGGCATCCACAGATGGAGAGGTGACACTATACCAGATTTAATTGGCCCTGTCAAACGGACCCAAGCAGTGACCTTTCTCCCCAAAAAGGAGCTTCTGGTCTAGGGAACGCCTACCCAGTAAATCTTCTCTATTTGAAGGCAGCGCTGTTCTGGTTGAGCTACCAAAAGCTCAAATCCACAAGAAGGATATCATTGTCTGCAGGTCAGTAGCTTCCATGAACAGAGAGAAATGGGTCCCAGTCAGAATCCTTAACACCTCTGACAAAACTATCACCTTAAAGCGCCATAGAAAGGTAGCAAATATGCCCCCCTGTATAGGCCTTGAGGATCTGGACATGACTCCTGAGCTAAAAGCTCCCACAGAAGTTGGGCTGCATAATCAGTGTGAGGATCATGAAGAAAATAGCAGCCTTAGTCCTCCCAGTTCCTCCAGTTTTCACACTAGTCTAGAAAACCTGAGACTGAGTGATCTCAATATTGATTTGTGTGACATGTAAGATTGTTGGAAGTCTAAGCTATTGCAACTAATCCACAAGTATGAGGATGTCTTCTCCAGTAGCAAGCTTGATTGTTAATTGGTTAAAGATTGCATCCATCTGTCAGATGAAAGGCCATTCAGACTCCCCTACTGACGTGTCCCACCAGGGCAGTACCACAAGCTGTGACAAGTGCTCACAGAGATGGAGAAACGTGGGATTATTCGCAAGTCAAATAGCGAGTGGGCATCTCGACTAGTACTGGTCTGGAAAAAGAACGGAGATCTCAGGATCGCTGGCTGAATGCTTGCATAGTCAAAGATGCCCATCCTTTGCCCCATCAGTCAGACTGCTTGGCAGCTTTAGGGGGAAGTGCCATATTCAGTGCCATGGACCTCACCTTAGGCTTTTACAACCTAGCCATGGCAGAGGAAGACAAAAAACTGACAGCCTTCACAACACCTATGAATTGTACGAGTTCAATAGGCTTCCTCAAAGTCTCTGTAACAGCCCTGGAGATTTCATGCGGCTTATGATGAGTATATTTCGTGATCAGAACTTCTTGACCTTGCATTGCTATCTGGATGATTTACTTGTGTATGCCCCTAATGAGACAGAAGCTCTCAAGAGACTTGAGATGGTTTTCAGCTGGTTTTAAGCTGGAGCCTAAATAATGTGAGATTTCTGGGGCATGTTTTGGATGGAAGTGGCATGTCCACCGACCCCGATAAGGTCCAGGCAGTTGCCTCGATGACAGAAGCTGATGTTATGATGGACGATGGTGTCACGCTCTCAAAAAAAAAGATCAAGACATTCTTGGGGATGGTCATGTATTACCAGCAGTTAATACCAGAATGTTCACGTATAGTCAAACCCCTGTTTTCACTGACTGCTACCCCCAGAGGAAGCCGAGGAAACATGCATGGTGCCACTGTATTCAGAAAATTACACCCTAGCAACTGGAAGGAGGAGCATCGCAATACATTCAACCAACTGAAAAGTGCCCTCCTAGACTCTGATGTACTGGCACATCCTGACTTTAGTCGCTTATTTATCTTGTCAACAGATGCCTCACAAGACGGTTTAGTTGCAGTGTTGTCCCAGTCCCAAGAAGGTGAAAGTAAAGCACACCCCATTGCATTTGCTAGCAAAACACTCACTCGTGCCCAGAGTAACTACCCTGCACACTGTTTAGAGTTTCTAGCACTGAAATGGTCTTCGTGTAACAAATTTAGTCATTGGTTAAAGGGACACACCTTTACTGTCTGGACAGACAATAATCCATTAACCTACATTCTCACTAAACGCAAACTTGATGCATGTGAACAGAGGTGGGTTGCCAAGTTGTCCCCATATGACTTCAGCATCAAATACCTACCAGGCAGTAAAAATGTTGTTGCTGATGCTTTAAGCAGACCACCTTTTGTTCAAAATCATGTATCCCAGAGGCTCCTCAAAAAGCCATATGAGATGCTTCTGAAGGAGTCACAACAAGTCCAAGAGGGTTCGGTACAGGAGGGACTAAGTGAGTGCTAACTACCAGAAGGCTATATGTCCTCTTCCATCACAGGACTTTGAGTGCACCATCTGACTGATGGTGAGCTATCTGTAGTTCTGGCTGGCTATGCTGAGTGGGATCAGGGGTCAAAACAGCAAGTGATTTCATGGCTTACTCAAGACTTGGAACAACTAATTCCACCAGGTCAAAATGCATTACTTGTCTTCTCACTCCAGGAGCTGCAGGATGAGCAGAGAGGAAAGACTATTCTCTCACAGGTAATCCCATTTGTCACACGTGGGAGACGGCCATCACGGAGAGAGGGGGGTGGCCTTTCATTAAAGGTGCTCAAAAACCTGAAACAGTAAGACAAACTGAGAATCCTTGATGACGTCCTGTACAGAGTGTGCAAAGATCCACTAACGGGAAAAAAACACCATCAGTATGTGCCACTCTCTTCTTTAGTTAGCCATGTACTGCAAGGTGTTCATGACAATGCAGGTCACCAGGGCCAGAGCAGAACTTTATATCTGACAAGGCAGATATTCTTCTGGACTGAGATGGAGCAAGATGTCAAAGAATATGTGAAATGCTGCAAGGGCTGTGTTGTCAGTAAGACACTGGAACCTAAATGCAGAGCCGAACTTGTAAGTATAAAAACTACTGCATCCCTTGAGCTGGTCTGCTTGAATTTTTGGTCTGGAGAGGATTCTAGTGGGAAGTGTGGACGTGTTGGTGATAACAGACCATTTCACTGAAATGGCCCATAAGTTCAGATGCCTGAACCAGTCAGGTAAACAAGTTGCACGCCAGCTGTGGGACAAATATTTCTGTGTATATAGATTTCCCCAAAGGGTCCATTCAGACCAGGGTGCAAATTTCGAGATTCCGTTGATTCAGGAGTTGTTGCACATTTCTAGCGTAAAAAAGTCAAGAACAACACCTTATCACACCATGGGGAATGGCCACACAGAGGTTCAACATAACTTTAGGAAACATGATCAGAGCATTACCACCTCGGGAGAAGAAGAGGTGGCTGCAGATGTTGTAAACGCTAACATTCATTTATAACTGCACTGCACATGAGTCGACTGGGTATGTCCCCTTTTATCTCATGTTTGGACGCATCCCCAAATTGCCAGTGGATGTTATGTTCCATAGCACTGAAAGAGATAATGACAGATTATGACAGTTATGTCAGGAAGATGAGAGATGACCTCAAGGAGGCTGTTAAGTGAGCCTAGGTTTATGCCACTTCCAGCCAGCAGCGGCAAGGAGAGCTGTACAACAGAGGGTCAAAGGGTGTAGACATTTTGGAGGGTGACCAGGTTCTTCTGGCGAACAGAGGTGAACGTGGTCACAGGAAATTTGCTGGAAAACAACACATTACACTGTAGTTTCCAAAGATTCAAGATCTTACACTTATCACATCAAAAACCCCATCACTGGACAAGAAAAGGTTGTCCACAGAAACCTGCTTCAACAAGCCAACTTTTTGCCAGTGGCTCTGGATCATGAAACAGAGTGTTCCTTCATTAGTGATCCTGAACAGTGTCATGAGGAGGAAGATGATGGAAGCCTTCTGCTGCCTGAGTCGGAGTTTGATGCCTCGGTCTGCACTACGGGTTAGGTAGCAGATACAAGCGCTTTAGAAAGTTCTGCTAAAGTTCCTAAGATCAATCCAGTGCTTCTTATTGGCCCTGACACGCCCAGTCCAGACTCACAAATTGGTGATGTTGGAGAAAGTAAGAGGATTGTTGCAGCATCTGGTGTATGTGATGGGAAGAGTGTTAGTGATGAAGGAACCTCTGAAAGTTAGGCAGACAACGACCGCAGCAGCGTAGCAGATGATGGGGCAGCAAAGAACAGCTGATGAAAAATAGTCCTCCAGTGAGTTGTATCACAACAAAGGGCACAACAGATGTAACCCTGAACCCAGACAGGTCTCAAGAACAAGAAAAAGAGTTGGTAGAATTTTAAGGCCAGTCAACAGGCTCTTTCAGAATATGACACAAAAAGATGTGCAAGGCACAGTTGTTGGATTGACTAAAATTTTTTCTTTGAAGTAGGCAGTTATGTGAAGGACCTTTTCTTGTAAACGTTGAATATCCTCTGGGTTTAAACTCATTGTATGGGTAATAGTTATGTAATCATCCGTATGATATTGTGTATACGGCACTTTTTCCAACAAGTAGACATTTGAAGTTTGGCCAGCTTCCGTATGTCACTTTCCATTTATTTTGGAGGCACCATTTTGTATTAAGGATGATTGTAATCAGAAATAACAAGTTTTATTAATATTACCCAGAAACTGTTTGAGAAGTTCAGGGGGAGTATGTAGCTGAGAAGAAAATGTTTTTTCTCAGAAATATTAACCAGCTATTTTAATGAACATTCTCAAAACCTGGTATATATATTTTTCTTCTTACAGTCAAAATGCTGTCTTTTATTATGAGAAGGAGTCAGACCTTCCCAGAATGCTCATTGGCTGGACTGTCTCAAAGCCCCACCTCCAGAAGAAAGACACAGAGTCTGAACTGAAACCAGACACACTTTTCAGAAAAGAAGTTTGGTTTCGAGTTGATAATGAGAGAAGATGAACACAGAGAACGAAGGTAAAACTATGTTTGACAGAATACATGGTCTGTGATGGCAGCTTCCGTCTGAGATTTCAGACGATGAAGCTTATCTCTTTTTGTAACCAAGTTTTATCGTCCAATGGAAGCATTTGATTTTTCCACAATTTTTTATTTTTTGATTGAGTTAATCACGCTATCATTAGTTATTCTTATTTCAAGAGAGTTTAAAAAGTTATTAGTTTTGTTCAGTATCCAAAAAAAGGAAGCTACTCATTTTGAAATACCAACCTTGTGTCTTACTGTGGACAGAAACTGTTTTCAATAGTAGCCAATTAAAATGAATTGAGTGGCTATTTTTGCAATTTATGTGGTGTTTTATACATTATTATTATAATACCATACCGTCTTCTTCCGTTTATCCGGGGTCGGGTCACGGGGGCAGTAGCCTAAGGAGGGAAGCCCAGACTTCCCTCTCCCCAGCCACATCTGCCAGCTCATCAGGAGGGATCCCAAG
>JBAMHX010000007.1:5083567-5095709 GCA_037177515.1 Pseudomugil tenellus | reverse complement strand
AACCCAGGCCCCAGGTCCAAGCAACCCCCCGGCACAAGACTCGACCCCGACTGCGCCCAGAGGATGGGGGCGTACATAACTCGTACATGAGATTGCCCCTCTCCTGGGCTTAAAGGCTGGTCCAAGGAGGCAATGATGTCCCCCACATGCCGATGAGGGAAGCAGCAAGGGCCCCCCACTCCCCACCCCCCACACATCCACTCTCTCCCTCTTCTACCCGCATTGTTCACATCTGTAACTTCTGCCCCCCTGGAAGAAGATGGGCAGTGGAGATGTTACCATTACTTTTGTGTGGGTTGTTTCCCTTTAACCTGAACTAAACTTTGGTGCTTGATGCCTTTGGTGTGAAATGTAACATTATTTACCCCGATCAGGGCAACTTCATGCAGGATTTAGACAAATAATAACACATCTTTCAAATATCTGGGAAAATATAAAATGGACATGTGTATTGGTTTTGTACTTGAACTAAAAGTGAATTTTATTGTCAATATTTCTTTTTTAAACATTTTAATTTCTATCGATATGGGTTGCTGCAATCTGTTGAGTTAAAGTAAATATCAAATGTTTAGAATACTGTATCGAGTTTTGTTTTTGTTTATTATTATTCATTTGTTTATGATAAACATATTTGACCTTCTAAATATAATATGTAATAGCACATTGTAATTAACGTCAGTTCCTTTGCTTGGTAACTAGTTACTTTACTATATGGTAACTGAATTACTAACTCAATTACTTTTTGAGAAAAGTAATTTGTAACTATAACTACCTTTTTAAAGTAAGATGTCCAACACTGTGTGTTTGTATGTTTCACTGTGAATGATTAGTTAGTTTCTAGCAAAGTTTGTATATATCCACCGATGTCTTCACAACTATGAAAAATAGAATAATTTTGAGATCACCACATAAGACACCCTTCTTGGTTACAGTGGACCACTATTTTTATTTACTTCTCCTGTTCAGCATCATAACCAGTAAACGTGGTAAATGATGAAAACATCAGTAATACACACACACACACACACAAAATGACCATCAAGTTAATGACCATCAAACTCTCAGGACAACCCAATAACTTTAACATCTGTGCAACACCATCACATAATTAAACCTGTTTTCCTCTTATTTTAATGTGGCATCAAAGTAGCCATCAGTTAAATCTGTCAAGGGTTCATGCTTCTCTATATTAGAGATCCTAATGCCTTCATTTGGGGTCAATATAAATACTATTATCTTCTCCACAAGTTCATCCAGACTGCTGTTAGCCATGCCTAAAAAAGGGGGAAAAAAAACTCTTTATTTCTTTTCTAAACTCTGTTATGATGAAGTGACCTTAAAATGGCACCTTCCATCACTCATCTGACTCACTTTTAACTAACAATGCGTCTGCTGTAGATAAATTAGCCTGTGCTGCACTGCATCGCTAAAATACAAATTACCACAGTGCAAGGCTGCCATTTCTAGTCCTTTATGGATTGTGCGTCTGTGCCACTCTGTGCAATGTTTCTGTAGCTTATCTCTTAAGTAAATTAGATGTCAATGGTAAATAGTTTTCATCTGCAAATGACAAATGATCTTAGTGCATGGGCCGTTTGCAAAGCCAATGCACTGGGTAACACAATATGTTGAGGGAGGCTGTTCTTGAACAGTACCCAGCTTCTAAATGGCCAGTCTGGTCGAGTGCATCATGCCCATGTCAGGGAACAAACAAATAAGATGAAGTGCTTTCTCAAAGTCAGTCTAAAGGACAACCACACTGGCTCGCAACAAACAATGATAGATGAGCAATAGATGAGGTTGTGGGCCGAGAACGGGGGGAATGTTCAATTAGTACAAGGAGAAATGGCAGTTTAACGGCACGGTGAGAGAAGCTGGTAGGCATTAAAAAAAAACGCCAAATTGAAAATGCATACATCTTAGATAGATGACAACCTCATTCCCTTTCCCCAAATTGGTCACAAATTTATGATTTTTCATAATTGTTCGTGTTTTGACACCTCATATTTCAATCTTGAAAATGAATGAGAGAGAAGTATGCATGCAAGATTAAAAAAAATCAAATGTAGTTGAGGGCGCTCCCATGGGAAGAACTTAGTTTAAATGCTAAATGGGGGAATTCAACCACACGCTCTGTTTCTATACCTCTTAACTTTCCTACTCAGCTAGAGGATTTGTGGCACCCTGAAGGCCATTGTGAAGAGTTACACCTTCTCAAGCTCTCTGTGTAGGACTCATGAATATTTATACACTGATTAGGTGCCTTGATTTATCATGCTGCGACAGAAAGGAATGATGGCTCTTAAGGAGTTGAGGCATATACAGAGACAAAGATATAGATCGGTTACTGCAGGTTCTTCAGTTCACATAATGGGCTCTCCATTAGAGGTAAAATGTCAGCTGTGAAGAAAACGTCCAACCATAATCTGCAAGTATTCTCCACTGGCGCAGCAATAATGTATACGCTAGTGTGCTCATAAATATCAGCACATACTATAATGCCATTATAACTCTTTTTATTTAGCAAAACGATTTTAATCATTTGAGTTTGGACAGTTTCAGACTCAAACATTCATCCAGAAAGATTAAAGGTGGATTGTGTATTTGCTGCTATTGTGATGCTGTTACAGTCTTTTCAATAAAATCAATGGACTGTCAAAAGATTTGTAGTGAACATTAAAATAACAAATAACAGATTATGTTGAAATATCATGACAGAAATGCAGTTTTGGATCCAGGGAGACACGAGATAAAATCCTTGAAATCAACTTTGACTAACCAGTCTGTTAACATTTTGATGGAGCTAAAATAATTGTCTTTAGGAATTATGTATTGCAGGTTTTAGGTGTTTCCCTGCTTCAATAGATCTGATTCAAATGAATCCTCATGTAAGATTTATCAAGGTCTTGGACCCATTTAGCTCGAATCAATTTTGTTGGAAGAGGAAAAACTTGCAGACAGCTATTTAAACAGCACACATCACATTCAGACAGCTTTTATAGTTAAGTTTTTTAACGTAAAAGTGAAGACATAGTAGCAAGTAGCAAAAAGTAGCAAGTAGCAAAAACAACATGGAAACATTGAGATTTTTTACAGCACAGTTACGTTTAAAAGCCCTTTTCACTTTCTTTTCTTTTGATCAGAAGAAAAGAGTTGAGTTATTTAGTAGATCAAATAAAAATGCAATGAGATTACTTAAATAAAATGTGATATCAAAGAACATTGATTGATTATTATTTACCCTTTTATGATAATAATTAGAAGAGTATTTAAATGATTACCCAAAAGATATTTTAATTTACAGTGTTCTTTGAATTGTTACTTGATAACTATTAGTTAGTAATGAGTCAGTCATTTTCTTAAGCATTTAATCCAACTGAGGGCCGCGAGGAAGCTGGAGCCTATCCCAGCATGGACGGGATACACCCTGGACAGGTCGCCAGTCCATCACAGGGGAACACAGAGAGATAAACACCCACATTAATTCCTAGGGGCAACTTAGATTGATCAATTAACCTGACATGGATGTCTGGGTAGTGGGTGGAGGATGGAGCATACACATGGAGGACATGCAAACTCCACACAGAAAAGCCACTGAGAGACTCAAACCAGCAACCTTCTTGCTTTGAGGCCACTATGCTACCAACTGCTCAACTGTGCAGCCTAAGCTTTAAATATCTTGAACAAAAAGTTTAATATTCTTTACAAATTGTTCTGTTTTTTTAATTCAATTTAAAATAGTTTGTGTCCCGTTTGTATCTTAGAAAACTGTTAACATGTCTCACCGTTTGTGTATATGGCAGTGAAAAGTGGTTGCAGACTTTCCTTTGCAACTATATTTATGAGATTCTCAACATGCTTTAGTTTGGTCTTTGTAAAGTACAACAGAAAGAGATCGGAGTGAAAGAGGCACAAACGCCACAGTTCAAAGCGGACGATGGATCCACTGTTAACATCTGCTGAGAAAAATAATCAAAGTCGTGTGGCTCACCTCAACATGCTGCCAACCCTCAAACACTTTCAGCTTCTGCTTTGTTCTTCATTCAAGTCAGCTTTCCTTCCCGACCATTTGAGTGACAGGTGCGATTAAGCACCCTTTGAACTCTATCTGGTTATTGGAGGAGCAGTCTAAATTGAAGCAGTGTTATTTCATGCTACCTTGCTGAGTCAGTGGGAAAGTGGGGCGCAGGGGGTGGCACTTCTCTGAATGAATAAAGAGCTTTTTAGAGAGAAAGGTGTGGGGCCCGATCTCAAATGCATTATACAGCTATAATGAGAATTGTAAAGGGAAGACGGGATGAATTGGATTAAATATGTTGTGAACAGCATCTTTGCTTCCCTTTCATCCATAAAAGATAAAATAAAAAAAATTACCTGAAAAATGACTTTTTCCTGCTGAGGCTGTGTAAAAAAAGAGAAATGTTGATAAAGTAGTTTTCTCAGCTTAAATGGTCGAGGTGATGACTGAGTGAAAGAAATGTGGCCAGATTAAATCTATAACTTTTAAGCCGCAATCAAGGTAAGAAAGAAGGAACCCAACAGAAAAGTGACTTTTTGTGCAGTTGAGCCTGTGCAATCATTTTAAATAATTGTATTATATTTTTTTTATCAGTATTGTATGGACTTATTGTGTTGCTTAGTACGGTTTTATTTATTTTAACACAAGACATGCTACCTCACTTCTGTTTGACCTGCAATGACAATAAATTTAATTTATTCTTTTTCTTTTTTAAGGGGAATTTTCTGATTAGCTTTAGGTTGACAAAGAAGAGATTGTTTCAAAACTGTCACTAAATATTTTAAAGAACAAAAAAGAAGAAATGTTTGATTGACTTTACAGATAAAAAAAGTCAAGACATCTGTGTTTTTTCTGAAAAAATGTTTCATCTATCCAGTTAAACTTAATCTGATCACAGATTTGAGTTGATATATTTACATGGATGCTGGATAAAAATGATCAGTTGCATTTATATGATGGACAGATTTAATATGATCTCTCAATTTTGCTTTTCTTAATTTTTTCTTTTTTATTATCGAGCATTAAGACTCAGTAATATTTAACTCCTTCAGTTTCTAACTGAAACAATTTTTTCTGTTTAGCTGCCGCCATGTTTTTCCAAATCTTCTCCAAAACTTCTTATATCACATAATCCCCAAGCATGTGCAGAAAGATCCAACCACAGAAGCAATCATAACAAATATGGTTCATTTTTCCCCGAGTCTGAGACAGTTTAAACCACTTCTCTCAACAGGATTAAAAATTCGGACAGATTGAGGTCGATTGGATCAGTTGATATGTTTACATGATGCATTTCTGTTCTGATTGAATGTTGAGTTGGATGAAAGTTCCCCATGGAAAGCAAAGGTGGTCAACCTACTCTGCTTAATTTTGCAGTGTGCAACAACTCAAAGTTGAATGACAAATAATGTATATGTTTATGAGGTATTATTAGTATCTAATAATTTCTATTTAAAAAAGATTAAATTATTCATTAGTCATGTGTATCTCCTTGCACTGAGTCCACGTGTAAAGCAGCTGCCATATTTGTGTTGCCATTATTATAATCATGTCTCTGAATACAGGAGTGCATCCCGGTGTGTGACGTGAGACTGTACTGTTTAAGTACTGTTTGGGATGAGAAAAGGCTTTGGAAGTAGTTGCTTGTGGTTTAGTCATCACTGCATCTATGGTCTTAGATAATGTCTTGGATCCAGATGAAAACCTGTTTATGTCTGGCAGAATTCTGATCATTCAAAACTCCTACTTGCCGTGAATAACTGTGATTGGCATTTGAAATAATTGCTATCAGCTATAATCTTTACCTCTAGATGTCAGTAATTCTTGCAGGCCTTTGAGCCTGCATAAAATTTTCTCCAACCAATGAAATGCCACAAGCACACAGGGCAAAAGGCATACAGCTATTGATTAATAAATATCTATCAGTCAGCCATGCATCTTTCCTGTCAATAGGCTGTACTTATATAGCACATTTCTTATAATTTTGACCACTCAAATCACTTTTACTCTGAAGTTCCATTCACATGCACAGTCATACAGCACTTCTAAAGAGCCATTGATAGAGTTTTTCCTTACACACACAGTCACACACCCACAAGTATATTTGAGATAATCTGGGGGTCAGTATCTTGCCCAAGGACACGTCGACATGTAGTCAGAGAAGCTGTTATTGAACCACCAACCTTTTAATTGACTGAGGCTCAGAAAAGAAGATTGATCTTCTCTTCAGCCCCCGGTTCTTCTGTATTTTTGGAATCCTTATTGCGAAATTAAACAGAGGAAAAAAACAAAAGCAAAAATGCTGTGAATAAAAAAGAACTAGTTGCTGTCATGGCAACATAACTGAAGTGTTTTTTTTTTTTTTTTTTTTTTTTTTTAAAGGAGCTGTTCTCTAATTGACAGGAACTAAAATACAAACTTCAACATAGTGTGTACTTATTAGAAAGTGTTACCATTCCTAACTATTTATAAAAGAGCCCAAAAGAATAGAATCCAGAGTTGGGGTGTGTGTGTGTGTATGTGTTAGGAATCTGAAGACTGTGGAAACCATGCACAGTCTGAATTAACATCCTCTGCAACCCCCTTTTCTTCTCATTTTGTAAGTATATGTGACGAAATTAATAGTGTGAAAATCATACACCAGTATGCATCAAGACATTTACTGCAATGAGGATGAAAGCTCCCTCTGATGTTTAACAACATGATGATGATGATGATGATAACAACAACATGATGTTGTATCATGTCCCTGTAATTTGAAAATAATATCTATTGTTCTTTTTTTCCCAAGATGATCATTTCTGGTAATTAACAACTTTTAAAAGCAAAACTTTAAAATGTCCTGTAGGATTCCTGGGTTTGTTTTCTCCTTAATTTTCTGTATCTGTCTTTTTTTTCATTTGTCCATCGTCTTTATCTGAAATCAAATAGATTTCTTTCATCTTCATCCATTATTCCTTCTCTTAATTAAGATCATTTGATGGAAGCACAGAGCATTCCAGTGGCACTCCAGTTTCTACTTGGGACTTGCAAGGAATTTTCTTGCTAAAAGGAAAAATGAATCCCACCATCATGTCCTGGTTATGCCCCAGGATCTCTCCCCAGTTGGATGTGCAGAAAAGCTTCCAAAGGGAATTGATTAGGAAGCATCCTAATCAGCTAAACACGTGTGGTGTAGTGAAGTAGTCGTTTCATTTTAAATTCCTCAGGAGCTTGAGCTTCTCAACTTATCTCTAAGAAACTAATTACAGCTTCTTGTATTTGCAATCTCTTCTTTGCTTGTTTTGTCATTGCTCAGACCTCATGATAGTTAGTGAGTTGGAACTTAGACATAAACTGAAAGCTGTCTTTCAGCCTGCTGTCCTGCTTTAGAACATTGGACTGTTGTTATGCCCTCATTATGCCTGACAGACCTCTGACCCACCTGTCTTCTGTCACTCCAACAAGAGCTGAATTACTTAAATTACTTTTCTTTTTTTCTTAAGCTGAAAAACTTGATTCTGTGCATTTAAGAATGCATTGAATCAGACGACAATAAGGCTTTCACCTGGTCATAACTTCACACTGGTCTATATGTTCCCCAGTTTTTATCTTTCCTCATCAGATCTGTGGTGGTGTATGTGTTTTGCTTTTTTTTAATTTTTTTTTTTTTTTTTTTTTTTAACTTTCCAGCTTTCTTTCTAGTGAATTTTCTTGTCCGAGTTCCTTTCAGTCCACTGTAATACTTTGTTGTTAAGTTACCGGTAAGGTTCATTTTGTATCGCAACCTCAGTTCCAAAAAGTTTGATCAAAGTAAAATGTAAATAAAAAACAGAATGCAAGAGTTTTATAGATATTTATAGATATTTTATTGCTAATCAACCATTTTATTTAAATTGCGTATCAATTTGATAGAAACAATATAACTCAAAATTTGGAACAGAGAGATGATTGTCACATGGCGTCAGGTTTGAGATTACTGTATATTCATAATTTCTAAGTTCTGCATGACTATTGTGGAGGGCTAACTACTGCAAAACAGCAATGAGCCAATACCATTCATTTATGGCATTTTTTCATCATTACCAATACTTGCTAGCTCTTAAATGAAAACCGTGATTGTGCAGAGTGCATTAATATCTTTATTGCCAAGGAAATATAGAATACTACAAAAAACAAACTTCAAAAATATTTATTTCAGAAGGAAATACTTTTAAAATAATAACTCATTATACTTGTTGGGGTAATGTGTCATAAATTATTATTATGAAATATTAACATTAATAATTACATATTTTCCTCTGGCCACCACCTTCTATTTTCTAGCTTACTTTGATAAATTAAAGGCATAGACGGAAATGTGTCATATCATAAAGTTGTAACTCAAAGAATGAAAGAATTATTTATTAAAACTGATTAAATAATCAGTCGCTATCAGACGCTATTTTGTAAGTTCTCATTTGAATTGACCAGAATCATGAACGCAAGGAACTCAAGACAGACAACGACCAGATAAAGTGAATATTTATGAATCTAGTCTAAAGTCTTTACATGTGCTAAATATGATTAATAAAATAAAAAGAAAATAGTAAGAAAACTTAAACAAGCATAAACCAGTGATGTAGCTGCAAATATGCTGATTAACCTCCATTTCTATGGTGATGGAACGTAAAATGAGGAATTAAACAAAAATTAAATAAACTGTGACATTTATTAATTATGTCTAATGGAAGTTAAACGAGGTCTGAATGAAAGATTCATAACTTGCCAACCATGTCACAAGAGAGGGGATGAAGAAACCAGGGTTCATTCAGAACCGCACGGTTACGGCCTGTGGACAGGGCTGTTCCAAGATTTGTTCTGGGCCCTGGCACGGTGGGTTGGTCCATTCTGGTGTCGGGTCAAAACCGGTGAGAATACCTGTCCTGGTGGTTCGGAGTCTAGGTTTGGAGTCCTAGCCTCTTGTCTCCTGGTTCACCGACTTTGAGATGATGAGGAATCAAAATTGTTCAGGGTTGAAGATGACACAAAAGGTCATAAAGAAAGAAAGAATAAAAAAAAGAAGAGGGGGGGGGTTGTATTGACGTGTGTCTTAAAAACTTAATTTGTGGAAAAATCAAATACGTCTAACCCCTTTGAAGAAGCAGAATCTTGCTCTATATATAAAAAAAACTAATATAAGGGCTTCCTGTTAGGGTGGGTTCTCTCTGGATGCTCCGGCTTACTCCTACCATCCAAAGGCATGAATGTTAAGCTAGCTGGTCATTCAAAATTGTCCGTAGAAGTGAATGTTTGTGTAACTGGTTGCCTTTCTGTGTTGCCCTGTGATGCCCTGGTGACCTGTCCAGGGCGAGCTTTCATTGCAATAAGTACGACAGATATCTACACATATAGATGGACTAATATATAAAACATAATGCACAACAAAACCTCATCATCACAAACAATTACAGCATCGTCGTATCTGAAAGGTTATCATAACCATAGAGAATGGATATACTATTGTTGGGCATTCCATGTAATTTTTTATTGTCTAAAACACTTAGAAGTGGAAAAAATAGCATGTTTTGCATCAACACAGTGGTATTTGAAACACAGTAAGGAATCAAACCTTATTTTTTGACTAGCAAATATCAAACTATCAGCTCCGGAGTATGGATACACCATCTGGCATCTGGTGTAAAATGAGGGAATCTAGACTTTAGCACCAGTATGGGAAAACATGAGAATCAACCGATTGTGTGAGTACCTGTTAAGCAAATGTTTTCATCCCTCCAGTAGAGCTGAGCCTGGAGAGCCAGAGCCACGCAGGCACACCGGAGACATATGTCTCTGTCAGACAGTATTAGGTTTGATTCACGTGGAACACGGATGCCATTAGAAATAGATGTCACAGCAGTCCTTGGATGAATTGGTTTGGGCTGCAGCAATCTGCTGACTTCCATCCATCACTGACCTGTGGAAACCAGGGGCAGCACAGATGCACTGTATGCCTCAGATCATATCTTTAAGCATTTGTTTGGAAAATTTGATTTTACCTTTTTGGCACCTTTTTTCACATGCTCGATTTATTCCTGCTGAACTGCATTTGACTTTTACCTTTTAAAAATATGTTTTCTGTAGGCAAGATGACAATTGGCAATGCTACTGAAGTGTTATCTGAACACAACACCGGTTATCACTCAACACATAAGTCAAAGTGTGCTAGTTATCCCGTTACATCTCCCCATTTGACTGGAGCTGTTTCGCTGAGGAAAACAGTTGCATACAGGTTGAAGTTTAGAGCTCACAATAGTCCATTTTACTCTGGTGTCTTGAACGTTGGAAGCTTTGTAGCTAAAACTTGTGCTGTGGAACGTTGCTCATATGAAATCCTGATTTATCAAGATTTTACATTTCGTGGAAATGTTTCTTAGTATGAAACAGTTGAAATTAAATCCCTGCACCAGCTGATTAGTTAAAGTTGTGAGAAATAAGTTAAGCTTTTGAATTTATTTAATTTATGTACCTATCGAAAGGAATATAAAGCAGCTCACAGGTGAGTTTTAAGGACAAATAGACAAGTGATGATGCTGTTGAAGCAAGTTTGGTTTTCAATAAAACCTACTTTGCAGTCTTACACCTTATTTGCTACGTGTAGATGAACATTTAATCTGCAGAAAGGACTAGATAAGCTTGGATTATAAAATATAAGTCAGATCTTTGAAAATATTTTACAATTTAATAATGATTTTTCCCACCTCCTCTGTCTGATTAGAAACATTTGAAGGAGATATTGTCCATGCTATATATAAAAATGACATTTAGGACAAGTCTTATCTGTAAGTTGTTAAAATTTATGAGTGGACTGTTTATGATTTCCAAAATGCACTTTTAGAAAAGATAATGAAAGAGAAAAGCAGCCATTTGACAACATGTTTCTTGCAGCACTGTGTTTTCCAGCTCTGAAAATAAAGGATCTTCAATCCTTTTACACTTTTTCATAAACTTGCTATTTTCAATAAATACTAAATTTAAACCACTTTATAACGTGACTCAATTTGATCCTTTTCAGCTGCAGCTGGGAACTGTCTTGTAAAGTAGCATTGCCACCTTAAACTAAAAACTGAAATGGAAAGCACATGACAATATGAAGTAACTGTGCAAACTTGCTCAACTTTAAAAGAACATTTAACTTTACCCATATAGTTGTTAATGTAATAAGATATTTGGAAATGAAGAGATATTTGTCTTCACGTTCTGTTTCTCCTGAGCGATCATGACCTGTAGGACCATTCTCATGTAATCCAGGATTATTGCAATTCTGGCTCAGGGTGTAGAGCGGTCATTTTATAATAAGAAGAAGAGTGATGAGACCCAAACTAACTGCGTAAAAATCTACTCTCAATATAGTCATTAAGATCTGTGTTAAGATCTGCAAGTGTAGATCACTAATTCTGTATGTCATATTTTTGTGAGAGAATGAGAAACGAGACGAATGAGAAAAATGTTGTAAAATCTTTAGTGGAAAATGTACACATTTTAACCCTGTAATGGACTGGTAACCTATCCAGGGTGTGCTCTGTCTCTTGTTTGTTAATTACTGGGATAGGCTCCAGGTTCCCTGTGACCCTGATTTGTGGTATAGAAATAATGGGTTGATACTAATTTAAAAGATACACTGAGGATATATTTTCATACAATTATGAACTTCATTTGTCATGGGCCATTTTGTCTGGTGATGGAGGACCCAAATGCAGGCTTGGGCAGATAGAAGAGAGCAGATGTCACAGCCCAAAGTACTTGATTATTACCAAAGAAGAGAAGTGATACAATGGGGAACTCATGACCTAAAAAAAAAACAAACAAAAAACTGAAAACTAACAGACACCAACAAAGGCAAACATTATGTCTGTTCATTATGTGTATTTATGTTACGAGTAAAATAGCGTTATTTTTTAAAACTACCTGGAGATGTGTTACTCAAACTTGGCGCTAAACACTGAAATTCAAACTGTACTGTGAGATTCCATTTTTTTTTTTTTAATAAAACATTGAGGGTTATAAAATATCACCAAAGAAAATAAACTATAAGCTTTGGACTTGCAACCAAAAGTTCTCATATTGGAGTTATAAAAGTCTTTAAATTAAATGTAATATATATAT
>JBAMHX010000007.1:5062355-5074412 GCA_037177515.1 Pseudomugil tenellus | reverse complement strand
GATTGGCTGATTGGAAATTAAGTGTTAATGAGCAGTTGGGCAGGTGTACCTAATAAAGTGGCCGGTGAGTGTAGTTTATGCTACTTATATCAATAATCTACCAATAGGTAAAAGAAGCACATCCACTTTAATACAATGAACTGGTCATGCCATAACACTGCTTTTGTTGTCATAAAAATGTTTTTTTTTTCCTGTTGGGTATGCCCTGTACCAATAATGGAAAGTAGCTTCAGCAGGTGTCAAATGCTATGTCACCCTGAGCAAGATGCAGGAAGTCACCATTACTAGTAAACACAAGTCATTTAGACATTTGGGTGCAATTAGGCTTGCAAATCTTTTAGTATATTTATATTCTTGTATAACTGGTGCAATGATGTTTCCATTGAGTAGGCTCTCTTTTGAAGTCAATTGTCCACTCACAGCTGTGAGTTAAACCTATCATGGTAGGGTGTTGAAGGGTATAATCTTAAAGACTCATCATTTCTGGATGCCTGCTATTTTATTGAGAGAAGACAAGAGGGGGAAATGATAAGTGGAACAAATCTACCGATGGATGTCATGAGACAAATTTTCATACATATTGAGCAAGACTGGGTGAAATGAGGCTTTCCACTCCCAAGGCTGGTGAAGCTACCCTGATTAGAAGTATTTTGGACCTAAGTAGAGCCAATCAAGACCAAGTATGATGTGCTCCCTGGTGTTATATCAAAAGTACCTTGGCAGAGTGAGTATTTAAAGTATAATAACTTCAAATTTAACATTTCATGCTACAGTTGCCTTTATGAATGTCTTCATGGAAAATCTTTAATGACTAATGATCTTAAATGAAAAGACACGCCAATTCCCATAATAGTACACCTTTTCAAATGCAAACTATAAAAGAATAAAAGAAAATGTCTTGTTAAAATCAAGTTATTTTCAAAGATTGGTTAAAAACATGGGACACAACTGTCTCTCATCACAATCTGGACTTTAATTGGCAGCATCTGCAGACAAGCATATGTTCCGGTCACTGAATTTTAGAGTCTCTGTCAAGAATTCTCTTTGCATGTCTTTGTCTGTGTGCATGAATGTGTCATATCCGCTTTTTGTGTCTGTGCCATTCACCATATGTGCATGCTCAATCTATGTGTTTGAGAAGTCCTTCAAGGCAAATGTTGACACTTGGATTAGAGACATGATGGCGCAAAGTAAAAGAGAGGAATTGGATGTGAAGACGCTGTGACCTTCCAAGAACAGAAATGGAAACAAATGATAACATGGTGAGGAGGGACGGGCTTGGCACTCTGCAGGAGGTTGGCATCAATCTGCACTGCATGGTCAGGGACATGAGAGCCTAAGAGGGACATAAGCAGTATGCAGTACTCAAGAAATTCAGAACCAGAATTACATTCCATTCCTTCCTTTTGGTTTTTTATCTACTTTTATTGGACTGCTGTATGATTCTCATTTGATTTATACTTTTCACATTTAACATTGACTTTTTCTCCCGGTGCATCAGTTGCCCTACCTGGGTAAATTAAAAGAGTAGTTTATCACGAAGTACAAACACAGTCATGTTTCAGACATCAGAAGTTAAAATCACAGATTAATTTCTGAAAGGAGACTAAATCAGATATTTATTTATTTTTTAATACACTTCAGCTCAAGTGTTCTCCCATGGTAGCAGTCCTCAGAGGGAGCGGAAAACAAAAGCCCAGAGTGAAGCTCGAAATGACTATTCATTTCCTGCCGACAGATGACAGAGAATGATGCATAGCCTGTAGCTTTACTTGATTTATCAAAAATACACAAAGAGCACAAGAAAAGTTGAGTAAAAAAAAAACACTATTAGAAATATGCTGAATAGGTTGCTTTCGGATATCTATTTGCATAATTGGTTGTTTGCTTCAAAATGATGAATAAACCAAAAATACACGCAAGACAAACGGCAAAGTTTAAAGGCAGTGTCCACTGCCAACTGAGCATGCAACGTAATATGAGTGCCTCTGCCTCTCTGCTAATGAAATTGAGATTGCAGCGTGTCAGTTTGAAGTATGATCTAAATGAGGGAACCCAGGGGAAAAAAATCAAATTGTATTATTTGGTGTCAGCCAAGCAAATTCAATCACATATGAACCCACACAGTGCGACAAATTTAACCTTGATCATAAACGTGGCCAAGCAAAAAAAAAAAAAAAAAAAAAAAAAAACATTATACACAGAAACTGAATAATACATGAAGTTAATCTGTGCATTGGCTTTTTAATGGTAAAAAAAATCAAAGAATGCTGACAGCATTCATTTCAGCATTTTGTGTGTGAAGATTTGATGACACAGTTTGTCATCTTGCTGCTTCATTTACTCTGTTTATTTGACACCGGCACATAAATTCTAATAAAGCATGGAGATGAGCGAGACATTTTAATGTAACTCCTCTTCTTTGCAAAATATCACTGTTTCCTTTTGTAATTCACTGCCATTGTCTCCACAAAGCACAGCTAGTGCCTTGAAAAAGTTTTCATTAGCCCTTGAACTTTTCCGGTTTTTCATTTTGCAATCACAAACTTTAATGTATCTTAATGAGATTTTTGTGAGATATACCAAAATGTTTTTTCCTCTGATCTAAATAGTGTTGCATGTGTATTCAGACTCTTGAGTTAATATTTTGTAGAACTCTCTTTTAGTTCTGTTACAGCTCCAAGCCTTCTGGGAATATCTCCAGCAGCTGAGCAGATATAGAAACTAAAGTTCTTTGCAAAACAGCTCATTTGAATTTGATGGAGAGTGTTTCACATGCATTTAGATCTGGCCTTTAACTGGATCACATGAATACCTTAATGTAAACCATTCAACGCAAGGATCTGCATTGAAGTTTAGGGTTATTTTCCTGCTGCAAGGTGAACCACTGCCCGAGTCCCTAGTTTTTTTTCACTCTCTGAAGACCCATTTCCAGTAAGAGGTTGGGTTTGGAAGAGCAAATCCTAATCTCTCTTTTGTTTCCACAGTTTCCAACTTTTTCCCCTGCCACGGTAATCTAGATAACGATGGATGTGTCATCAATGTAAAGTGAATCAATGAATTGCAACGTTTTGAGTTCCAGTTTTTAGGGTCAGATTGTCAAGTTATGATCCCAACAGAAGTGTCCTAAAAAGTAGCATTTCTCGTTGAAAATTTAAAAAAAAAGCTGCGAACCCTCCCATCCAAAGATTGACCCCTTGATGGAAACAGCACTTAACAGTTTGGGATCCAGGATATCCCTGAATTTATTCTGTTATTCTGTCTTCCTATAATGATTTTACTATAGCTTTATTGCCTTTTACTACTTTTTATCACTATCTTAGCACAGTCTGTAATGCTTTTAATGTTTGATGTAAAATACTTTAAATAGTCTTTTACATGAAATGTGTGATGAACTCTTAGCCTTTAGTTTAATTTGCCTTGCTTATCAGCTCTGACCAGCTTCCCTGTTCCTGTTGAAGAACATTAAACAACATAATATTGTTACCAAATTTGACAGTGGGGATGGCGTATTCAAGATGTGCACCCTTAACACTCATGAACTTTACCCCTGACTTGTCTATTGTGTTTTTTAGTCTTTATATTGTTTGTTCACTGATGATTTCCAACAAATTTCTGAAACTTTCACAAAGCACAACTGTATTTATACTGGGAATAAATCAGACAGAATTGGGCTATTTACAAATGAGGTGACCTTTTAAGGCAACTGCTTCACTAGACTTTATTTAGGGGATTTCATCTGAAAAATGCAGCATTTTTCAGATTTATACAGATAAAAAGCTTTAAAGGTCTCACATTATGCAAAATGGACTTTATGAGCTTTTAACTTTCTATTAGTGTTAATTGCACCTTAAAACTATCCCAGAAGTACTTTTGTTTTCCATCTCTGCATTTTGTATCTTTATCACTTTATAAAGACGAGTGCAGCTTAGGCAGAGCCAAATCCCTAAGTGTATTGGTCGCTGCTGTTACTCTTTCGTCCACAGACGTATTTCAAACTTAAGATTTCAAACTTAAAGCACCAGTTTTATTCAATGTTTTGGAACATGACTTCTGGCCAGTGTTTTTTTTTATTTATATAAACTTTAATCATTTATTTTAATTTATTTTATTATTTACAAGTTACAGCAGAAAGTTGAAACCCTCACTTCCACAATCGAGTCCTTTTCCAATCAGCTGTAGTGTGGCTGGCATAATTAGAGTCATCAGGAAAATAGATTTTTCCTCTGAGCTCAGAGATAATTAGCTAATTTCAACAAGAAACTGACTTTGGCAATTGATTACTTCACTATGGTCTTGCCTAAACTCTGGCCTCAAGCATTGCAATTTGACTTTACAGAGAAGTAGTTTTTTTTACATGCTTCCCTGAATTTAACTTCTTAGCTGCTGTGAAGTTTTGGGGCAAAAAATAAACTCCCCAAAGACACAGAATCAAACTTCTCTTTAGCAGTTTCCTTCACAATCCACAATCCCAAACTGCCACAGCACACAGATTGTCCACAGATGTTAGAGGTCAGAGGCACGAACATCCATCAAGCTTATTGTCACAGGGTTTCCCATCTCTCCAAAGAAACAAAGCACTCTCAAAAACCAAATTGAAGAACAACAATTCCGTTTTTTTAGTACCCCTCAATGGCTCGGTCAATGCCTAGTTTCCCATCCTTTAGCAGTAGCACAAAGTCTCCTTGTTCCCTTGGCAGGGAAGATTGACACATCCAGCCTGGCCTCTTCCAACACTCTCTGGTCTCATGCCCGCATGTGCTTTGTCTCGTCAGCCCTGCCTCATTGGAGCAGTCAGCTTCATTCAGGCAAGTTCATGGGGGGCATTTAGTCATGGACTGTCAGCTCTGCTGTAGTCTTTCGCCTCTTTCTGTGAGGTGTGTCAGGGGACTGACACACACATTCTACCTAACCTGATCCAGACCTGACATGCATGAAAAACACACATGCAATGACTCACCAAATCACATGTGAGGGCAGACCACAGAGGAGGCATGTCAAAAAGACCAAAAAGGCAGATCAGCTCGACGTGATTGTACTGTTTAAGAATTGTACAGTATCCAGGGAAAGAGGTGAGCAGCGACATGGAAGACTGTTTTAAAGGAACTTTTTGACAGCATATGATTGTGTCCAAGAGCACAGTTGGGATGTAACCCAGTATCTTCTTTTCACAGAAATGTCTCTTACTGAACTATATTTATCTGACAGTTAAATCTAACACAGGCAGACATCCATACATGCA
This sequence comes from Pseudomugil tenellus, assembly GCA_037177515.1. Lineage (NCBI taxonomy): Eukaryota > Metazoa > Chordata > Actinopteri > Atheriniformes > Pseudomugilidae > Pseudomugil > Pseudomugil tenellus. The sequence goes on along the minus strand of JBAMHX010000007.1, from coordinate 5,069,170 downwards.
TGAGCTACATGCAATTTAAAAGTAGATGTTTGTAAGACTTTTGGGGTCATATTCAGGAAAAATAAATTACATGTTATTTGAGCCAATTGTTTCCAGATTCAGATATTACAAGCACAAAGAAAACGTCTCCAATGTACATGATTAAAAACTCAAATTAAAAATCACTGACAAGTTCATCTGGAAGGCCTCTTAAATGTTATTCCCAAAACAGCATTTTTGACATCCCTGCAGTGGCGATGAGCATCTGTCTCAATTGTATTTTTGGCATGTATCACACTGTTGGCATATTCAACCATTTTTTTTTTTTTTTTGTTTAGTTTTTTTCCCACCAATTCAATGTGTTAAATCGCCAGCAGGGCTGTAAGTGAGAGGTCACTTTCATTTGATATTCAGTGCAGCAAAGTAGTGCACAAAACAGAAATGAAAACAGAAAGCAAATATCTAATTCAGTGGGTAGACTGGTGGTCCTCCTAATCAGAAATGTCGATGGTTAATTCCCAATGGTTTAAGGTTGATTGAAGTGTTTGTAGGCAAGACACTGAGCTCAACATAAGCCCTGGGAGGGAGTTTTCCTCTCTGTCAACCTAGCACATGTAAGCTCACAATCGGACATTGAACTAGTTTCCTTAGGTAGGTATCGTTTTATTAAACTGTCATAATAACACGATAACTTGTGTGAAAGATTATGAATTTTATTCAATTGGATTACAAGTGGATTAAAGTAAATTAGATTATGATTCGATTAGACTGTATTAGACTGTAAAATGCCTTGTGCTGATTTTCTCATGAATTATGCAAACCTACAAATAAAACCGATTAGATTTTCATGTTAATTGGTGTGAGACTGGAGAAAATCACGGCAAATGTATGGAGAGTCATAAATGCTGTCTATCATGTAATTGCTGAATGAAATATGAATAGCTTTGTAGAACATAAGCAAGGCTGTCACAGTTATTAGTGTGTGGAATCGATTAACAATTTACCACCATCATATGCAGTGGATAGACTAGTCGTCTTGCACAGATGCAGGTTTTATGTCCTGCCTGGTGCTGGGGTGTAACATTTGCAGAGTGATCAAGTAATATCTTGTTAATTCAAAAGACTGAAAAGGATGCCAGTAACTATCATAATGATGTTTTCTGACTAAACTCATTTTGATTCTGTTATAAGTGTTGCTTCTATGGTTTTGAACTTAAATAAACCTCCCAGAAGAAGAAGCTGGAAATAGTGGATGCAGAATTCAAACTGGACCCAAACATTGTTGACCTAATCAGCAACAGCTGCACAGGTTAATGCTAATTAACAAGTCACCTAAACAAAACTCTTCTTACCCAATGTAACATTAGTAGACCTCTCCTGTGGGCCTGGCTGTGCTGTGAGTAATAAATCCTCCTTTCAAATTTGGCAAAATGCAACCAGGTTTTCTTCCTGATTGAAACAGCATGGTTAACGCGCTCCATGTTTCATCTGACAATCGTCTCTGTTTTCACAGCAATACAACTGTTTGCAACTCATCTTTGCGTAACTTAATTAAAGTTTTCCCTATTTTGGGATTTGACGTTGACCGCTCATCCTTTTCTGCAGCTTTGCTCTTTGACCCATCTCTTCCTGACCAATTGCTCTGACTTTCAAGGTCTGAGTAAAGGCAGGTTAGGGTTAGGTTTTTTTTGTTAAATAAAATATTGGTACATATGTGCTGCATCTTTGGATGTTCCAATCGATATTTGATTTTCCAGACTGTCTGCTGACACTGAACAGTGTGCTAAACATGCTGTGATCCTAGTTAAAAAACCCAGCCTTAATAGCAACGTCTTGGCCAACTTTATACCACTTTCTAGGTTGCCTATTATTCCTAAAATTTTAGAAAAAGTTGCCCCCTCTCAAGTCAAGTTTTTTTTAGAGGAGCATGATGTTCTGGAAATGTTCTAGTCTGGTTTTAAAAAGGTACACAGCACAGAGTCTGCTTTGATAAAGGTTTTTAACAACATTGTCTTAGCAAATTACTCTGAACAGGTTATTCTTATATTATTGGACTTAACAGCTGCCTTCAACACCATGGATCACAATACCCTAGTGCATAGATTCCACCACATATTGGGTATCTGTGGAACTGACTGGAGTGGTTTAACTGTTATCTGTCAGACAGAAGCACATGTGTGAGCTTTGTAAAACTTGAATCCAAATCTGCTCCACTTCCTTAGGTTCCACAGGCAGTAAGTAATTTTAGGGCCCTTATTGTTCTCAGTGTGTGTATCACCTCATGACATTTCTTTTCACTTTTATGCTGATGACAATCAGATTTATGTACCACTTAAAAAGAAAAATGCCTTTTCTCTTGCACCTCTTTTAGTATGTCTGGAAGGCATCAAAACCTGGTTGTTTGGAACTTTTTATATCTTGACAAGGATAAAACTGAAGTTTTTGAGTTTGGTCCCATTGGCATCTGTGTGCCAGTTTTCAGTTCCCTGTCCAAAATTGTGGAACGAGCACCCCCTCTACATTAGAAAAGCCTCCTCACTGTCTGTTTTTAAAATGTACCTTAAAAGCTATTCTTATTCTTTGGCTTTGTGTGAGACTGGTTCTGTTTTTAGTGCGCTGTGGGTTTTATTAATTAATTTATTTTATTTTTTAATTATTTGCTTTTCTTTTATTCTTGGAGTTGTTTGTATATTTTTAGAAGCTTTGCTTTTTAATCGTATGTTACTTTGTTTTTTTTTTGTTTTTGTTTTTTTTTTGTTTTTGTTGTTGTTCTGTACTGCACTGTTAGGAGGCACTAGTTTTCTTTCCTAAACTTTATGATGTGGTGTAAAATCTGTTTTGTGGTTGCTGTGTTTTTTTCTGTGTTGGGATTGTGACAATGGAATGTTTGGGTGTTTGGCTGTAATCAATGTGCAGCTGTAAACAATTAGCTTTTTTGCAGAGTGAGTGTTGACATCTGATGTGATTGGTTTACCAATTTGCAGTGGGTGGTGCCTCAGTGGATATAAGTGAGATTCTGCCAAACAGACTTGGGCTTCTTCCTCTTACCCCACGTGAAATGAAATGATTAGTGTGAAGACATAATTAAAAAAACTATTTAAAGGATTCAAGTAGATTTTTTTTTACCTTTCCTGGCTACAGGTAAGCTTGCAATGTAAATTACATTGCATGTAGGATTACTACGGCTGGCTCGAGTTTACAATTTTTACATGTAGCTATCTCAATCAAAAAAATGTCAATTTTGTTTGAAAAAAACAAGGCCATGACAACCATTTTGTGTTTACCTCCCACGTCATTGACAGTTGTGCCCTGTATATTGAAAAAGGTGACCTTGAATCGTTGTAATTTAAGGTTCAGTTTACAATCCTTTGTCTTGTCACACTCATAACATTTGCATCTTTTTGTATTTTAAAGTGAAACATTTCAGAGTCTCGCATTTCAATTCAGGGTTGGGGAAAGAACAGTGTTGAATATTGTTATGAGACCTGCTCGGCATTGTACAGCACAATGAGGGAGCAGTATATGAAGCTAAGAAATTGGATTTTATTTGAAAAATAAATGAAAGATGTTTGTTAAAACAAATCCAATACAATTAACAGAAATGTAAACAATAACATGGATAACATTCACACCATGCCATATCAAAACTCAAAGTAAAAAATATAAATGTTGCATTTAAATACAATATTCACATTGACAATATTACATTGTTCTGTACAATTTGTTATTAGTTGTTGGTTGTGGACTTTGGGAAACAGGCTTGTGTGCTTGTAGGGGTCCACGCAAGTCATGTTGTGGATGAAGTTGTTGTTGGTGAAATGGTTGTGTTGGTGTTGGGTTGATAGGGTGTATATTTTGATTAAGTCTTCCCATTTGTGCCAGAAATATAATGTTATTAATGTGGAATCGGGCAATGTTTCTGGTGTGTGGATCTAGATCGGTCAATGATTGTGTGACATACCGACCAAATGCAGAAACTGCATTATCTTCAACTGACTGTCTTTGTGCCTTGTTTCTCTGACTAATTGACTCAGCCAACCCTTCTATCAACTGATATTCTTCCGCTTCTCTTTGACATTTCAGGTGGCTTGGGCTGGTTGTTAGGTTGTTGGTTTGTTTAGTACATGTAGTGGTTGATGTCCCTGTAGTGCTTACTTCTTCATCTGCTTCAATATCGAACAAAGATCTTTCATTGGGGTCTTCATTTTGGTCATTGTCTGGTATGCTGCACACATCCTCACTGGCAGTTGTATCTGTTGATGACTGTAATTATTAAAGAAAAGAGACTTATTAAAGAACAGAAACCATACATGTGCTTTTTTTTTTACAGGTCCCAACAACGGCAGGGGAATGGATGGAAATTGCCAAGGTATTCAGGGAGAGGTGGAACTACCCTTGCTGCATTGGAGCAATTGATGGCAAGCACATTGCCATCCAACAGCTGGAAAACAATGGTTCAGAGTACTTCAACTACAAACATTTTTTTCAGTGTTGTACTCTTAGCTCTTGTAAATGCAAATTACAAGTTTATATATGTTGATGTGGGGGCAACTGGTCATGCAGGAGATGCTGGCATATTTCCCAACTCAGCATTAAAGAAAGCCCTGAGTGAAAACTCTCTGAACTTGCCACCAGCTGAAGAGATAGATGGGATATCCACCACCAAATTACACTACCACATAGTTGGTGATGATGCATTGCCCTGTCATTAACACTGATGAAACACAGAAACCTGGACCAACCAAAACAATTTTTTAGCTATTGTTATTCAGGGCTAGACGAAGAGTTGAGAATGCATTTGGGATTCTCTCTAAATGGTTCTGGGTGTTTTTGACAACAATCAATCTCAGGCCTGATAAAGTGCAACATGTCATTTTGGCTGCCTGTTGTCTACACAACTATATGGTAGAAAACAACAAACTTTCCTACATTGGCATTTGTGATCATGAAGACACTGCTAACCATACCCTGACTGCTGGAGTATGCGGAAAAATTCCCCTTGACAGGACAGCAGCCAACAACTGATAGAAACCCCATAGCTGAGGCAAAGTTGCAAAGGCAGCTCCTAACTGAATATTTTAATTCAGACTATGAAGCTGTGCCATGGCAAAGTGACATGGTCAGTCAGTGATGGTAATAAGTAGACAGGAAATCTAAACGAAGGTACTGTGAATTCAGTTGGGTGAGTTCATTCTTTGAAGAGTTTCCTATGTCTAAAGTTGCCAAAAATCAGTTTTATCCTCCAACAACTACAAGAGCTGATTAGACAGACACTGCATGTTTCATATTGTCCGATTGTCCAAGTTTGTTACTGTTGCCCGACCTGCAATGTAGGGAGCCAGAAATGGCAGTTTTTTCAAAAGCCATTTGGAACGTTTGGTTGGGTGTTTCCTGGCAATGGTTTTCTGGCCTTGGTATAGCTGTTCCGCAGCAATCTTATTTTTTTTTCACCCACTCCACTCAAAGGGATAAGTATGTACTTTAAAATGCACTTATTTTTTACATGAATACATCAGGTATTACATTGTTATATTGCTATAAATTATATTGCTATAATTAAAAACATTAATAACATATGGTAATTAGTCATATACACCCACAGACTCTCATGCACACATTGAACTAGTACTAACTACTTGTTAGTTACTAACTTGTTAGTAACTAGTTACTTGTAACTTGTGGAATTTCATTGTAACTTGTATGCAATGTCAATAAGGTCTTTGCTATAGTATGGTGCGCTGGACATCTCATGGTTAAACTGTAAAATGGATGCCATCCAGGACTTAATCAATTTACCCATCCTATGCAGACAAAAACACACACCAGTCTACAAGTCTACCTTATTTCCACAAGTATTTTTTGGTCTGGATAGGATTATTTATGCCATGGTCAGACTCAATTGTAATGCTAACTGATTGCAATTCTTTACGGTTGGAGTTATATGTACAGTTATTGTCCCTGTTTTTGAAGTCTGGTGAGGAAACATCATATAGACAAGGGTATTCTGGCCACATTTCAACCAGTTTTTCTTCCAAAACGCATTCATTTACGACTTCGTTGTTGCTGGCCATCTTGAAATGTGAGCAAATGTCAGCAAATCACGTGAACGGAGGACGTGTTTTGATTGGTCACTTGAATTTTTGCCCTCAGCACGTAGCTTTTGTCGTGTGCAGACGGTGAGTTTTTTGTCTTGCAAGGCAAAAAAAAAAAAAAACCCAAATGTGTTTGATTTTCAGCTCAAGGCCTTGCAAGGCAGAATGATCAGTGAAAATTAGGTGCACACGGTGTTCTCTGCTGAGCAAACGGTCTCGAGAGACTTTTTGCTCAGCAGATGTGCGGCAAGCATAAGTGGTAAACTCAGCCTTGGGAACATAGTCTACTTGGACTTAGCCTAACCCCAGGAAAACATTTTAACAAGCTTTTGTGCTCAAGAGGAAGACATTTCTGGTGCTTAATCATGTTTATGAAGTTATATGCCGCTGGTCCAAGTGGGGACTTCCATGCCAGTGTTCACTTTCAGTGGATATTCAAACATGGTAATGCGCTGGCTTTGCAAACTATACTTAAACTTTTTGAAAGACTGCCTATCTGCATTGGTACTGCGGCTAAGCAGATGTATACTTTTGCAGACCTACCCACATATAATAATAGCACATTTTGCACAAACACACAAAGATTAGTTGGTTTTTTTTTGTTTGTTTTTTTTTTTTAACCTGTCTCGTCCAGCATTGTTGCAGGCAGAATGATTGTCTGGCTGCGGTTTGGTGCCGGGCAAATTTACTCTATCAAGTAGGGATTTATACTGCATGTATAAAGTCCCTCTTGAGGAGATAAAC